>JALPQI010010090.1:0-54536 GCA_025490895.1 Thaumatotibia leucotreta | reverse complement strand
TACGCGATATAAAATTCTAAAAAAAATATATGTTATGCACATTAATAAACTCTGTCAACGATTTTTGGTTTGATTAAATTATCTTCTATAGTTTTTGAGGCGGGTTGATTTAACTATATTCTTTTAATAATAAATTGATAATGGTACGGAACCCTTCGCGCGCGAGTCCGACTCGCACTTGGTCGGTTTTTGTAATGCTACTTCCTATTTTTTTATTAAATATTTATAATTGTTACTTACTGCTTAGCGATGTCCAAGCTAGGTGGTTGAGCATCTTTTGATTCTTCAGCAGGCATTGAAAACACCCCGATTATTATTAAAAATAGAAGAAATATTTGAAAACGCTGTAAAAAACAAATAAATATTACATTTCGTCAGCCTTCGTAGTGCAGGTAGTGACCGTGCCTACAAAGAAGTCGCTTGAAAAGAAGAACGAATAGAGTCTATTTCGCGGTGACGGTTCACCCTGTTGTGGCATAATTTTTTTATGAATAATTCTATATGGCATAATGTATGTAGTCATAATGGGCTTTGTGCAGAAACTGTTGTGGCATACTCAAGTTTGGCATAGTTCGTTATGGCAGATTTCGAATTGTCCGAATATTATATGTGCATAATTTTGATGCTCCTCTTAATAATGAGGCATAATCTGGATGTGCATAAAAAGTATCGGCATAGTTTGTTTTAGCATACACTTCTGAGCGGTGTACTTTCTAGGTTGTTAAAAAAAAAATAACCTCGAAGACTAAGGCGGGAGCAAAGCTCCCGCCTTAGTCTTCTAACCTAACCTATCCGTGTCGGATCTGCCCCGGAAGGTTTTGTTCGCTCGCTTCGCTCGCTCACGCAGAAATTTTCACCCTCACTACAAATTCTGCCTGACGAAAAATGCAAGGTAAGTTTCGAACATGTGGCTAGGTATATGCCAAATAAAAAATATGCAAATCTAATTTCTGTCTTATAACATTCGGCGTAAATAATAATATGCCAAGATAGTTTCGGGCCAAATAATGTTCGAAATATTGTTATTTATGCCAAGTGATGTTTCTGCCTCATTAAGATTATGCCAAAATAGATTATGCCAAGTCTGTTATGTCCTAAGCGTTTCGGACAAAATAAATTATGCCAGATAGAGGGAACCCCGCGGTGACATACTATAGCCACGTGCATACACAAGAATGTCGGGTACGTGACGCCTTCGCGTACATCCTAAGTACGTTACGATTAAATTTGCCTTTAAAAAGTCTTTTGAAGGTATAAAAATTATATTTTTACCTGATAGCCGTTGTCTTAAGGTTCAAGAAAATGTGGTTATTTTATTTTTGTGGCCTTTACTTTTTTAGCAATGTTTTTTTTTAAATGAGCGATATGACATTTGTGCAGTTTTATGAATGAACAGTATAATACCTAATGCTTTCGTCTAAATACAAGTACAATCAAATAGAAAACAAATGAATGAACGACACGAGTGACATTGACGTTGACAGTTAACCTTACTGTGTTGACGTGTTAACCAAAGTGTATCTAATTTTATAACTGGGTATTTGTATTTATACATAATTCTCACACATTTCATATATTTCTAAGGTACTCATAGCTGTCATTACATAGCCGTCACGTTCCCGTCAAAATAGACTTTTTCATCGAATGCACCAGTGGCATTATGTTCTGAAGCCTATACACCGTGTTTTTATTGATTTCCGTTAAATTAAAGGAAAGCTTATTTAGGTCAAAAATAATCAATTTCTCTAAGAAACTAGAGTCTTAACTCTTACTGTTATTGAGTTATTAAAAAAATAAGTTTAATGACTGAACAAGTGTATTGCAACCTTTATTACATCCTAATGTTACTTATTTCGACATGTGCCGTCAGTCACCTGAGATCTTATTCTTAAGGTTCTCTCACACTTGCCATTAGAATTATTATGTAAGAAGCGCAAAAAAAAATTTTTTTACGAAATTAACAAAAGCCGATATACCAGGCAACTTCTATTAATGTCCCAAGTAACCTGTCCAATTTCACGGAAATCAATAAAAACACGGTGTAGAAGCAGCTTACCATTTTCCCAATGTCACTTTGACTGATCGAAATGCTTATTTTTTCTGTACTAATATAATATTGCACGCGTATTATAAGAGGTAAATGCGTGTGAAGAAGTAAACATAAATCGGCCTAGAGCATCTCGGACCATGTATGGTTCCGCAGATATCCTTTACACTTCTCATTTTTAAGGTTTTTCATCATCATCATTATATCTGCCAAAAGACGTCCGCTGCTGAACATAGGCCTCCCCCAAAGATTGTCATAATGACCGGTCCTGCGCGACCCGCATCCAGCGGACTCCTGCGACCTTCACTAGGTCATCGGATCACCTTGTGGGCCTGTGGGGGCCTACTCACGCTGCGCCTTCCGGTATGTGGCCGCCACTAAAGGACCTTTCCGCTTCAACGGTGATCAGTCCTACGTGCAATGTGTCCTGTCCACTACCGCTTTACATTAGCAATTTGAAGATCTATATCGGTTACTTTGGTTCTGCTGCTGTATGTTTGTGTTGCCAGAGATGACATACGTTACTGAAACGTGGTCGCTTACACTAGGCCTTATAAGGCTAAAAGTAACCCTATGAGGGCTATGTTCGGATTCTATTCGCAAGATTTAATTAGAAATGAGTCCATTTTTTCATAAATTAAAAAAATGCAAGTGTAAAAACTTGATTTGTTGAAAACTTGAACCTTTTTTGAATTAACTAAAAACGCTTTGACCGAATAGGTACCTAAGTCCGAAACTATTTTCGGACAAACTTCGCACTTTGTTCTATCTTCCTGAAATTGTTCGTATTTTTCAACTCACCGTTCAAGAAATAGAGGAGGGAACAAAGTTTTTTTTTTTCAAACCTTGGCAGTGGAAAATTGCCATACTTGATAGTAAGCAGCTATAAACGCTTATAATGACAGAGGATTTACAACGCAAAAAAAAAAGAATCATGTACCCTATTTTTTAATTAATGTTTTATCACTTGAACGTAATAAATTAACACATTTGATACATCACAATTGATTTACCATGGAAAGTTGGTAATCAGTAGGTCGAGCACATACAGGGTGAGATAAAAGTAGCACTTCTTTGCGTCTTATTTGCCTGCCTGTATGTTTCTATTGAAAATACAAATCAAAAGAAAAGAAGAGCTATCTTTATAACAAAAAATTAAGTCTATCTAAATAAGTGCAAAGTGAACAGCCCTGTGGTGACGGCAGTAAGAATACATTTGTCACCACTCCAACTCCTGCGGGTGTCGTAATAGTCGACTAAGGGATTGAAGTGTCACTGACCATTATTTGATAAAAGATTGATGATGGGCAGCAGCGTCATCATAAAGGACACATTACTGCGATCGCCAATCCGCTTGCCCAGCGTGGCGATTATGAGCATTTACCTCCTAATGCGTCCATACGCGTAGTTAATAGGAGAGGCCTACGTCCAGCAGTGGACTATGATAGGCTGATGATGAAAAATAAGTGGGTTTAAATTTAATTTTGTTACAGCAATAAACTTAAACACAAGCTCTAATTAAACTTACCGTGGGACGAAATAGGTCGATTTGTGTAAGATTGTTTCATGATATTTATTATTTATAGGCATGTAATTGTAAACTTACATGCAAGTTTTTTTGTTTTTTCCTTTCACCAAAATTTTGATACTAATTTTGTAAACATAACTTCTGTTATGAAATTGTATTGGTTTTCCGTCTGGTAAATTAATTTACGAAATAAAGGTATAGGTATAAAGATTACCTCCTTTAATATTTTACTTGACAGTATATTAGTAAATATACTTATGACTTCCTAAAAGAGATTTAGTCAAATTGTATCCTGTATGTAAATACATTTTTTATTTATGATATAAAGAGTGATTGACTGAAGCTAATTTTAAAACTATTAAAAGTAACAGTTATGTTTATAATAAATATTTCTATAGATTGCTACAAATATAGTGATTTGCTTTAGAACCTAATCAGTATCGTATATTGATTGGTAAAAGTAGTTTAAAAAATCGTGATTTTTATTGTCTGAGGCGCCATCTATTGAATATTGGCTCTTACACTCTTACTTTTTATAATCAGAATAAGATAGTGAATGAGCTTTTAAACGGATCACCACTATTTGAGTTACACCCTGTATACTGTTTTAAGGCAGAATTATGTGGATTTTACTCGTAATTAAGTTAATTAACAAAAGGTATGATTAGGAAGTTGATGAAGTCATTTAAAAAAATGAGAAAGCCCTCCATTTTACTGCATTTATTTTAGAAATAAGAGAATAAAATTTTTAATTCATGTACCGTTAATCAATTGAAAACCTAAGTCACTAGATAACTATGTCAAAGCAATATTTTTTTAATAAATATCTTGGGACATCTTACACAAATCGACCTAGTCCCACGGTAAGCTCAATTAAGGCGTGTGATGTGGGTACCAGGCGACGATATATATAATAGATAGATATAGATACTTAAATACATAGACAGACAGCGAAGGAACAAATATTTGTGATAAATAAATAAACAAATAATGCCCTCACCGGGATTTGAACCCGGAACCTCCAGCTTCGTAGGCAGGGTAACCACCAACTAGGCTACGAGGCTGATATATATTACTATTTACATTGGAAGATAGTACTGCTAGTATATGTACCGTAGTACGTATGTATTTACGTAGGTATCATTGTGTTGATTTAAAATTTCACGATTATCACTCATAGGTCTTAATCGCCTGCGAGATTCTGCCTGCAACCACGGGTGTAACGTCATGCCCGAAACGTCAGGACATAATTAAAAGTAAGTTTACGCGATTAAGACCCGTTTGTCTGTACAATATGGGTATCATTCTGATTAGGTTTTAGAGTAGAGTCTGGACACTGTATACCACTTATTAATATACTTCTCTATCTATTCAGCCCATGTCCACCCACTGCTGGGTATAGGCCTCTTCTTTATTACGCCACTTTCCTCGGTCCTGTGCTAGTTGCATTCACGGCTTTATTTCGGTCGTTTGGTTCATCTGAACCGATAAGATGAGGTGGTTTCCTAGCAGGTTTTCAGATTCATAAACATAACGTCTTCTAACTACTGACGTGCTTCATGTAACTTTAGCTACTTACATATCATCACTCTTATTTTACATAGGAATAGTCTATCGCAAAAATCAAAGCTTGTGAGTGGTTAACATAGCAATTGTTTATCTCTTTCAGTCTTATTAATGTATGTTTTTGTTTTTATTTCTATACATATTTTATTTTGTATACAATTTTTTTTTATTGTATAATTTTAGTTTCATGACGCATTGGCGTTCTGCTGTAATGTCATGTTAACTTTTGTTTTAATAAATAAATAAATAAATAAATGTAATTTAGAGAAGAACAAACAATACTTATCAGCTTGCTTGGTTAGAGACGTATTTTTTTGACTTTGATAATTATCTATTAGTGAAAAATACACAAAGACATACCCCCACCGGTATTTGAACCCGGGACCTCCAGCTTTGCAAGCAGAGCACTATTGACTGAGCTATGGAAGTTTTCTAATATAAAAAAAACAAGTAGAAACGTGCCCAAATTTATTCTATTTACTTATACAATTATCTCGAAACATATTTTCAAAAGATAACATTAATTAAGATACAACAAATAAAAGAACCTTTTTTATTTTATAAAGAAAATGTAACGTATTACTCACATTTTCTTTTGTGATGAAAATTTATTTCTCAAATACACGCAGACCTTGTAGATTTTTACTTCAATTCATTTTGCTTTATTTTATAAAGAAAATCTGTAGGTATCATTAATTTTCTAGTTAATATATTATAGAATCTTCGTACATTTTGAGATTAAAAATAATATTCATTTATATTTACAGGATATTCACAAGAAAATATTATTTTATAAGTAACTGTGTATTTTAAATAGTATAGAGTTTTAAACATAAATTACAGTATTTAGCCAATCAGAACTGTATACAAGTTGGGTTAAGGCCGAAAGTACTCTTGAAGGAAATCCTCTTAACGGGTCGATAACGCAAGCAATCGTCAATTTAAATTACTTGAGTAATCGGATTAATTAAATATTTTAATACATTTTCTATTACATGTTATAATAATATCTTTTGAATAGCACTTTGGAGAAGTTTAGCTAAACATCAAATAAAAAAACTACTTCCTGTTCTTACCCTACACCTCTGACCCAAAAAGAATCCGGTAAGAAACTTTTTTTTTAAATAATAATCATCATACATCTTACAGGTAACAAGCATTAAAAAAACTAAACATGAAATTGTTTTTAAATAAACGCAGTATAGTACATACGATAACTAAAATCTATGTCAGTGTAGGAATGTTACACATAGGTAGACAGCCATGACCGAGGAGCGAATTTGTGATAAATAAATACTGTATTTCTTGTTACAGAAACACAGCATCTGTGAAAATGTCATCTGTCTAATTATCATAGGTCGTGAGATACAGCCTGGTAACTGACAGACTGACAGATATACAGAGCTTAAATATAAGGTCTGTTTGGGTAGGTACGGAACTACGGAATCCTAAAAACGACTCAGACAGTAAAAAAAGGGGTTAGATCGCATCGCTAACTCGCAACGAGTTAACGAGAACGCCGTTAGGTTGTCGTTAACTGAAGTGTCTCGTTACTTATCGTAATGATTCGATCTGTTGTGTAGGATACATTGAGATTATTTACTGTATACGATACGATTACGATACGATTGTGAAAAATGTGGACCGTGCGGTTGTAAACGTTGGCATGTATGAATTAATGTCTTAATTTTATGGTCATGCCATTTAACAGCATAATTACATTACATATCTTGATTAAGATAAAAAATACAAAGAAATTGATTAAATATATTTATCATATCCTTAAAACCGACCAACCTTACTTTTTCGGTAATATGGGTACTAAGGGCAGCATCTACAACATGGAGAGAGTAGAGATTGTAGAGGGGAAACTTTTTATTTTTAAAACAGAACTTTGTACTACAATATTGTAAACATATTTTTTATTATAACACTGTAGATAAACATTTCAGCAGTTGTCTCATATCACTTAATTTTTAATTCTTCTAACCCAAACTATAATAAAATAAACGAGGCAATGCGCAGTAAAAAAACTAATATTGATATTTTACGCAATCAAAATATTTATTAAAGTCCAAACTGCTGTTTCCTGGATTAAAAATTAAGCAATTTACTAATCACTACGGACGGACTGCACAAATACGGACTCAGGTATTATGGATACGCAAATATGGCAGTTTACAACAGAAAAAGTGTAGGTACTTTTAAATTAGAAAGTTGTTTACTAGATAAGACAGCTAAAGATGAACGGACTTTAAGTAGCTACATAAATCGGCGTGTCACATTAAAACACATGTTTTATCGATTTACATAGATCCATTTTATCTCATCTCACCCCAATATAGTATTCGATAAAATTGGTAGTATTTTATAAGTGGAACGGCGCCAGTATAGGCCATTAAACGCTTATCGCAATAATGATCGGTTATCGTTACGTGAATGATAGTTTGTCGTTAACTGGAGTGCCTGTTACTTATAATAATGTTTAGATGTGTTTACGCATATGAAGATAACCTTTTATGTTTGCTATTTTTTTTGACTAGGTGCTTATTTTAGTCTATTCAGATATTATATTGTATAACGCATCAGTGTTGCGATACAGCGAGGAAATGCCGCCAGTATCCTCGATAAAATGCCGCAAGGGCCTATCTTAATTAGATGTAATTTATGAATATAAATTGTACAGTTTTTATATTTCGTTTTATGTTCGATATTTACAACACCATTTTTTTACCTTCAGTGTTTGTTTATATTGTTATCTATAAAAGAATACTTACTATTATACTAATTATACCTACAACAGACAAAGCATACACCTCGAATCATAAAATTACATAAGAACTAGATACTAAAACAGAAAAGTGCAGATGAATATAAAATTGAAATATTATTCTCTAAATTTACATTTACTTTTATAAAATTTACTAATGTATCGCATTTTAAATTGAGTAAAATAAGCGTCTAGTCAAACAAAATATCAAATATAAAATAAAACTATAAAAACCGGATCACGTTGCGATAACATGTACCTATACATCCTGACGTTTCTAGCCCTTTATAACGTTATTGGTCTACAGGTGCCTGACAGTGGAGGAAATTTAATATCAAAACGTACAAAATACTTAAAACACAAACTTTTAAGGGTAGTTACTGTTGATGGAGATAGATAATATTACTATACATTTTTTTTTAATTATCATTTATCCACAGACCACGAACGCTGTAAAGGGTTCGAAACGTCGGGATGTAATTAATGTACAATGTAATTCGTCGTCAAGATGTAATTATTAATTAATGTACAATGTCATTCGTTTCCATTTCATAAATAATAAAAGAAATGAAGCAAATATTGCCGTGTGGTGACGGCAGTAAGAATACATTTGTCACCACCCCAACTCCTCCTGCGGGTGTCGTAAGAGTCGACTAAGGGATTGAAGTGTCACTGATCATTCTTCAGGATTGATGATGGGCAGCAGCGTCATCATAGTGGACACATTACTGTGATCGTCAATCCGCTTGCCCAGCGTGGCGATTATGGGCATTTACCTCTTGCGTCTATCTATACGTATAGTTAATAGGATAGGCCTGCGTTCAGCAGTGGACTAACATGATGATGATGAAGCAAATATGGGTTGAGAGAACACGCCTGCAAGAGACTTTCAGGCGCTCTCTAAATGCGAAGATTTCAATTCACTTACTTTCCCTACTTCAGACAATCCGTTGAGAGCACTTTGAAATTCAATGCGGTTATTGGCAAATTGTCAGATTTTAACCGGACCTATAAGGTTATACGACGGTTGACAGCCAATACTTACTATTTCAATTGGCCTATTTTACTCTTATTTCCTATACT
Organism: Thaumatotibia leucotreta; assembly: GCA_025490895.1. Taxonomy (NCBI): domain Eukaryota; kingdom Metazoa; phylum Arthropoda; class Insecta; order Lepidoptera; family Tortricidae; genus Thaumatotibia; species Thaumatotibia leucotreta. The sequence continues at coordinate 45,542 of JALPQI010010090.1, read as the reverse complement.
CTGTTTGGTTTGGTGTTTAAAAAAAGTTAAACAATCTCACAGTATCTTTTTATTAAAAAGTACGAGTAGAAAATACATTTTAGCAAATATACATAATACAACAAGGAAATACAGTGATTTACATTGTTTTTGATTCGTTAAGTACCTAGTTTGGACTTTTATATGCATTTTTTAATAAAAAGATAATACTGCACGATTGTTTACCTTTTTATAAACACCAAACCAAACAGAGTATAATCCTGTGGGGCTACTTAGAACTTAAATAAAGAAATTGTTTTTAAAACATACCATTGGTCTAGTTTGGTTTTATCTATAGGAAAATGTGAGTTATTGTGTTATTGATTTTTCGACCAAAACACTTTTTCACTAGCTTGTTCTTGCTGACCCAAAAATCACTCTGTAAAGCCAGCCTTTATCTACTATAAACGTAAAGTCTAATGTAGACTCGATGACCCTCATAGATTATTCTACAGGGTCAGTATTCAGGTCACCACTGGTGACCTAAATATCGTATCGCAATGCCGTCGTAAGCTATAAAATAAAGTTTGCCATAATGAGATGCCCCAGACGCGGTTAAGTGCACTAGGAAATAATTATGTCGCCAAGACTTTCATTTGCATACAGACTGCAGTATTAATTCAAATCGATGCACTTGAGGTGTGTTGACAGCTGAAATTACAGTACTAGTAAAGATTTTTAACAGTGGAATTTATTTCTAAGTTTATTTTGTAATGATTTCGGTTTTTGTTGCAGTCTTAAGTTAATTTTAATATGGAAAAATATAAAAATATGTACTTAAAGTTTGTACGATGTTCGGTTGGTCGTTAAGTAAGGTACTAAAAAAAGTATTTCTTAATTTGTTCCAGTGTAAATCAATCCAACAAAATGTTATTACATCACAATATTGTTCACTTGACGTTGAATGAATAATTTCGATTTTCCAATTTTCTCTCTGAAGTTAATTTACTGGTTTTGTAAAATTACTATAAATATTGTTTGTAAAACGACGTGATGAAATATAAATTTGACTTTTTTACTGATTGCTCAGTAAAATAAATGTTATTATACAAATATGACCCAGTCCCACGGCAAGTCAATTTTTTTTAAGCTGAGGTTTCGAGTACTAAGTGACGATACTAATATAATAAATGGATATATAGTTGAAAAACAAATATTTTTGTGATAAAAACGCGAAAAGATACCCTCAAGACCTCCACTTTCCAGTTAGGGTCACTATCGAAGCACCCACGAAGACTGACTAACCGCCTTAATTATTAAAATAGCAAAGATTTTTAAACAACTTTGTATCAGTAAAATATTTGCCATTACATTCAAGCAAGCGCTTGCACTTTCCTCAAATTCCCTATAACGTTTATTCAATTTTAAAATGGTTGTCTATGTTTAGGTCTTATAGGTAAATTATAAACAAAAAATTGAAATTATGACTTACTTATTATTTGCCAGTACGTACAAAAGCTTATAAGAAAGTGCTTATATCTAAAAAACTGGTTGAAGCTACGCACGAAGCGGAACGCATTTGCTATGCCTATTTGAGGAGGCGCTATAATTGAGTCTACTTGAATAAAGAATCGGTTGTCTTTATTTAATAACGGAGGGCATCATACAATAATAAAAGTTTTACTATTTATTTACCATCAAAATGCCAGCTTACAAAATAAAACACAGATTGAGATAGCTCAGCACCTCAGAGCTGGCGCGACGCCACGTCTCCACTCTACTAATGTGCCTTCGTCCATGTTTATCGATACCCTGAGTTATGGCTGTAGTGCTGCGATAAACTGAAACTGGAGACAATATTTTAAAATGCACTCTATGGATTTTTGCGGTAAAATTGGAAGAGATTATTTAAAAAACAGTTGTCGTACAGACAAAGACAAAATGGTACACAAAAATGTTCAAAAATATTTCCCAGTGCACTCTTATTCTGTGTAATAGGAACGTCGTTATGGGCGGATTCTTTCGATACTTATTTATGTACTTGACTCTACCTATCCAGAAAAAATACTGTGTTTACCAATGCTGGAGGTGGAATCAGAATCTACGTTTTCAACTTACGCGGCTGATGCCTTAAGGCAATATGGAAGAAGAAACTCTTATGAAATATTTCAACGAAAAGCAAAGAAAAAATACCGAATTTTACCAACGGTGCAGGTGAACTTTAACAATCTTATTTCATGTTTGTTTAGCTAGCTTTTTTTTTATACCACGTCGGTGGCAAACAAGCATACGGCCCGCCTGATGGAAAGCAGTCACCGTAACCTATGGGCGCCTGCAACCTCAGGGTGTCACATGCGTGTTGCCGACCCAATAAAAATAACGTTGACAAAACGGCTGCAAATAAAGGAACAGATTAAAATAAATACTACAAAAGCTTACCTATTTAAACCAAACTGAACTCAGCAAAACAAAGCAAAAATGTTTTAGATAATATAAGTTAGTTGGAGGTATATGGCATTTAACGCCTACTAGATTAAAATAGCAAAGATTCAAAAACCAACATCCATCAGTAAAACGATTTGCTATTTCATTCAATCAGGCGCTTACATTTTCAACATACAGCGTGTTTTTCTTCATATGCTATAACTTTAACGGAAGCTTATTTAGGTCAAATATAACTAATTTCTCTAAGAAACTAGTGTTTTAACTCTTACTGTTATTGAGTTACTAAAAAAATAAGTTTAATCACTGAACATGTGTATTGCAACCTTAATTACATTCTAATGTTACTTATTTTGACATGTCGTCGTTGAGATTGCCAATTCCGTTATGTGCACGATTTCAGGAACTGAAAAATCAATCCAAATGACATATGTTTACAGTCTTCTTTTGTCAAATTTGAAATTCACACATAACGGAATTGGCAATCTCAACGACGATGTGTTGTCAGTTACCTGAGATTAACTTTTATTTTATTCTTAAGGTTCTCTCACACTTACCATTTCATTTATTATGTATGAAAACAAAAAAAAATCTTTTTTATCGAATTTTCCAAAAGCCTGTATACCAGACAACTTCTATTAATGTCCCAAGTAACCTGTCTTATTTATAGCATATCGAAACGAACACCCTGTATACTTGAAAACTGGAATATTTTCGCCCTCCTCTCTAGTTGGCAACGACACAAAACGTCAGTGGCAGGCTTGGTATCTTACTGCATTGCTATCTGCAGATTGCTAGGCGCTGGTGTACGGAATTTAGCTAATCTGTGGTATTGTTCTTACTTGAATGGGAACCTGGTTTAGATAGACATTACTAGTTCAGAAGACGTGGCTTGTATTCTTTGAGATTTGAGTTCTAAAATTTGAGAAGTATTTATCGAATAATGTACTTTAATAGAAACATGTTACCTTATTGAAAGACATGATTAAATAAAAATAAAGCAATCTTTTTTCAAGAACGAAGAGGTATGACTTCTAATATTTGTGCATCAATATTAAAAATACTAATTTTTTTTTTTCTTCTTTTCAGGTAAGTTGCTGTTTACAACCTGTATTATATTTCGGAACGGAATATATGAAATACAATAAGTATATCAATGCATTTTTATTAACTTTCATCGGCATTTTAGGTGAATAATTTTATGTACAGTCAGGGGCATAAGTATATATACGATTTTAAACCTTATGCTCCAGACATAAGTAAAAAAGTGTACAGATATTTTTGCCCTTGACTGTAATGGCCAGTTGTGTGTGGAAGTGCACATTATATTTGGTGCTTACGTTACTATCCACATGTAAATATTTTAGTTTTATACGTAATTGGTCTCGTACTATTATACAAATTAAATATCTAGGCGTCTTTATTTCAAGCAACCAAGTGGGACGAATTTACTAAATAAATAAATATCTTGGGACATCTTACACAAATCAACCTAGTCCTACGGTAAGCTCAATTAAGGCTTGTGATGTGGGTACCAAGCGACGATATAATATATAATTGATAGATACATATAGATACTTAAATACATAGACAGCCATGACCAAGGAACAAATATTTGTGATAAATAAATACACAAATAATGCCCTCGCCGGGATTCGAACCCGGAACCTCCAGCTTCGTAGGCAGGGTCACTACCAACTAGGCTACAGAGGCTGACAAACTACTTACAAATATAATAAGAACTTTTCTTTGTATCGGGCGATGCATACTAAACAAAATTATAACATTTATTCAAAATAAAGAGGACAACAATAGTACATTGTGCATCAAGGGAGGTAAGTACGGAATTACTAACGAGAGTGTTAGAAACCCGATGCCGTAGGCGGAGAGCTTTTAATGACTCGAGTTAGTATTCCGCTTACCGACGTGATGCATACAATGTTCTTCATCACACTTGTGGACAAAAAATGAGTTTTTTTTATTTAATGACGTACTGACATTTCTATTACTCCCTAGGGAATTTCATTTTCTATTACTCCCGCTATGCATGCAAGCAATGGCGTGCTTAGGCAGCAAGTGTGAGGAAAATAAAAATATTATTTTCGTAATAACATAGCGTAACAAAAAACTAGCAGCATAGCTGTTTTTCACATTATTGTACGTGAAACACAAGATGTATACAGGGTGTTCCACGAGCCACTGAAAACCTTAAACGGGGTGGTTTAGTAGGCTATACTGAACAACTTTTAATATGGGGCCAATCACGAAATCTAAAAAAAAAATTTGTCAGTTTCATACATTTTGACCGATTGATCACGACATTTTATATGAAAAAGGCAATTTTTTTTTTAGATTTCTGGTTTAGCTCCATAGTAAAAGTTATTCAGTTTAACCTACCAAATCACCCTGTTCAAAGTTTTCAGTGGCTCGTGGAACACCCTGTATACAACTTCACAATAGACCCCCAACAGAGAAAATTCATTCCGAAGAAAATTCACAAATTTTCGAAGAAAATTAGTTTTTGAAATATCTCGTCGTTATTTTTAATGACGTCCTATTAGACGATTAATTTGGGGTAAATGAGACGTTTTCTGACCACTTTATTATTATTGGGAGGGCCCGTTTTCGATCAAATTTCAAATTGTTTTTTTAAGTATTCGTAATTTGGAGTACACATTTCATGGTATCATGGTCCAATTATTGCTTATAAAATACTTGCATTACAAAATATAATAGCTAAAAAATTCTAACAACAGTGTACACAAATCGATCTAATCCCACGGTAAGCTCACTGAAAGCTTGTGATGTGGGTAGGTACCAAGCGACGATATATATAACAAATAGACTAGTATAGATACTTAAATGTCTTAAATACATAGACCGGCATGACCAAGGAACAAATATTCGTGATAAATAAATCGTCGGCTGACAAGCAAAACTCACTATAAAAACTGCGCCTACTCTTCCTTTTATGTCATTATTGAATCAAAACTGAGATACAACCTTTATTTCAAGTAGGTATTTGTTACTTAGCGAGTTTTGATTGTCAACCAACAAAACATACACAATGAATATTGAATTCATCAATCATTCATTTAGGCAGGGTCACTACCAACTAGGCAACGGAGGCTGACGACAGACAGATCGTTATAAAAACCATAAATTATTAATTTATAAAGTGTTACTCATAAAAAAAAACCGGCCAAGAGCATGTCGGGCCATGCTCAGTGTAGGGTTTCGTAGTTATTCATAAACGGCTGGGCCGATTATGTTCGAAATAGTTTTATTTTAAAGTACTCTATAAGCTCACTATTCATGATTTTTTTCATATTTTTTGGACCTGGATCAAAAGTTAGAGGAGCAATTATCTTCGAAAATATTGACTTTAGAAAAAATATTTAAAGACCTTTATTCTTGTTAAGAGACCTATTCAATGATACCCCACACTATAGGAATACAGCAAATAAAAAATCATCCTTACTTCACCAGTTGGGGAGGTACCCGAAAAATAAAATTTTCTAGGTTTTATTGTACCACTTTGTTGGCATAATCAATACGTATACCTGTACCAAATTGCAGATTTCTAGTATTAACGGCCATTGAGCTATGCTGCGGACAGACGGACAGATAGATATGGCGAAACTATAAGGGTTCCGTTATTGCCATTTTGGCTACGGCACCCTAAAACATTTGATTCTATCTTTGACCAATTCAAAACCTCCTAACAAATAAAACGAAAGTAATAAATAACTTTATGAATACAAATAGTCCCTCAATATTCATCGCTCACTTTGACACATGTCACAAAATCAATTCCGTTGTCAGTCCACCGGAAGTGTCATCCGCAGGCGGCATGTCAAACGCGAGAAATTGAACTATTTCCGGTTCGTATTGGCTTCTTCAAATGCAGTGCTAGTTTCTAACATGTTGGTAAGAAAATTGTATTTTATCTTCGATATTTTAGGATTTTATTTTCACACGCTTATTTATGAAAAACGTACGAGTAATTAACTAATCTATGTTTTGTCACTATTTACTAAATGCAAATTTTATATTGACTGATAAGGATGTTCGAATAATTAGATGCTGTAGATTTTAGGTACATACAGGGTGTAATGGTTAAGTGTTGCCAGGCCATAATTCCGTAAATACAGCAGATACCAGAAAACTTCTAACTGATATCGAAAGTACGTTACCCAACGAGTAAAATGACATTAATATCCTTTTTAAATAAAAGCAGAAATATCTCAAATATCAACTTCAAACCCTTCCATACAATTTAGTACGTAACCGTTAATTCAAAGACTAGTTTAATACGAATATTTTTTTATTTAAGAATAAATGTTACATTAAATTTTTCATAAACGGTAGTATTATTATTTTATTACAATGTATTCGTACAAATAACGAATCTCTAACAGTTTTATCTGTTGCTATGACACCCGACATTTTTAAGGCTAGTCGTCATACTAAATGTATGTGAGCGTTTTAACTTAGTATTTTTAATATTACTCCATCTATTTAGAAAAAATATTAATGCAATTTTACTCGTTGGGTAACGCACTTTCGATATCAGTTGGAAGTTTTCTGAAATCTGTTATATTTACGGAATTATGGCCTGGCCACACTTAACGATTACACCCTGTATATGTGTTAGGAGATAATATCCATAATCACTACGATGGGCAAGTAGATTGGCGATAACAGTAGTGTGTCCACTATTATGACGACGATGACTACCCATCAATCAATAAATGAATGTTTGATGACACTTCGCTCGCAATCAAAATATAATTACATACATACATATCAGCGTATATCAGTCCACAGCTGGACAATAGCATCTCCTTAGCCTATGCGTATGGACACATTAGGAGGTAAATGCCCATAATCACCACGCTGGGCAAGCGGGTTGGCGATCGCAGTAATGTGTCCACTATGACTCACGACGCCGCTGCCCATCATCAATTTTCGATAAATAAATGGTCCGTGACACTTCAATCTCTTAGCCAACTCTTACGACACCGACAGGAAGAGTTGGGGTGGTGACAAATGTATTCTTACTGCCGTCACCACGCGGACTAAAATTTTATGTGACAAAGGTAAACAACTGAGGCCAGAGGCCCATGGACATAGTGACCAAAAAATCGCCTATGCGCTGCCACCCTGAAGACTTGGATTGCCTCTATCTATGCCAGTAATTACACCGGCTATCTTACCCCCAAACCGGAACACAGCAGTGCAGTATTGCTATTTAGCGGCAGGTTAACGGTTAAGACGGTGGTAGCTATCCGGGCGGACCCTGCACAAGGTCCTTCCACCAGTAAAGAATAACATATAATTATTTTGACTAAAATGTTTACACTTAAAGCATCATACAAAATAAAAAACAGGAAACCACGGACCAGAACTCACTCAATTAAGCAAAGCCAACACAATTAGTGCCAGCTCATTATTACTAAAAACGCTAAATAAACTAAAATGCAATGGCTGGCCGACATAAAATACACAAAATGTGCTAATTTAAGCAAAATAATCGCGGCACTATCAGCGGACAACAACTGGTGCAACTACCCTACACGGGTATAGATAAACTGGAAGTGCCTTTAAGTTTTGTTATGTATTTTTACTAAAATTGTTTTTTTTTTTCAAAAATGCTATGAAATATTGTCTTTACTTTCCTTAAAATAGACTCGAACGTATCGCTTTTAGGCCGCAGTAACTCACTGGAATGGAAATGGAATTTCATAACACTTTTCAGCCCTCGGCTTGCAAAGTGATTTTTTTTTAATTTCGACAAGTTTGTCATTATTTTTTTTGTATTTCTTTGTATGTTTGAGAAAAGCACTATACATGCCTCGGCGTGAAAACGGATCCCGGCCCCGTGACCTATCCGCATATACCAACTTGGCCGGAAATCCTCATTTTCCCGGCCTCTGATGTAATTTACTATTTTTAAACCAACTTCAACTGATTTCTCCAAGATTCCATCATCATGGTTTGTTTTGAAATCGGTTGGCGTGATATTGAGCTGTTGGTCCATTTATCGTACACATGCTTCACGCAAATTTATGACCTATAAAGTTTTCTCATGGATGCTATTGTCAGAACTGGACTAAATTAAATGGGACCAATTAATAAGAATCAGCGTTCAAATAAAAAAAAATCATCAAAATTGGTTCACCAGGTCGGAAGTTCTGAGGTACCAATTAAAGTACGGAGGCTGACAAATTCCAATGCTGCAAGCATCCAGTGTCTAAAGTAAAATAGTTCCGGGTTTGAATCCCGGCGAGGGAATTATTTGTGTATTTATTTATCACAAAATATTTGTTCCATGGTCGTGGCTGTGTACGTAGTTAAGTAGCTTTATGTATACACCGTGTTTTTATTGATTTCCGTTAAATTAAAGAGAAGCTTATTTTGGTAAAAATAATCAATTTCTCTAAGAATTTAGTATCTTAACTCTTACTGTTATTGAGTTATTAAAAAAATAAGTTTAATGACTGGACAAGTGTTCTGCAACCTTTATTACATTTTAATTCTACTTATTTTGACATGTGCCGTCAGTCACCTGAAATTAACTTTTTGCTAGTTCGACTAAAAGCTATATACCAGGTAGCTCCAATTAACGTACCAAGCAGCCTGTTAAATTTAACGGAATCGCAAAAAAAACACGTTGTATATCTATTATAAAATATTGTCGCGTAATACCCAGATCACAAGCCTTATGTAATTGAGCTTACCGTGGGACTTACCGTCCCGAGATATGTATTTATTTATCTATTATTTATTTATTAAAAGATGCTAACGCCAGATTCAGAACAAAAGGGCCGCTTCCAGTGCTATACCGGAGCACCCTGTATTCAAATGCGATGCTATCGCGCGAGCTCAGCTGCGCTGTAATAAAACACATTTGTAACACCCCGTACAATAGCGCTCTTACTACGAGTCTGCAATAACAACTCGTCGCAAAAACTTTCTGAATTAAAGAAGAAAGGAAATCAAACGATTGTCGCCATAGAGGGAAAGAAAATTATAAAACGTATTCTTTTACGTATTTATTTAAACTTTATTACACTAGGCATGCAATTAGGTTTGGATTTATTGCATTAAGGCATTCTCTACCAGTTAACCAATGGGCTAAACAAAAATATTAGGTGGGTGCAGTGTCAATAAAAATAAAAAAAATAAACCTTATATTATTCATTTGGTGTAGGCCGTAAGAATACATTTGTCACCACACCAACTCTTCCCGTGGCTTTTGTACTCGTAAGAGTTGACTAAGGGATTAGGGAATGGGAATGTGTGTGTGTGTGTGTGTCTGTCTGTCTGTGTGTTATTTTATTAAGTACTTATGTGCAACAGGACAGGAGCATTATTTACGGTTAAAATTATTTTATATATTATAAATATTAGAAACCATCGATTTTGACTTTTTTAGAACAGGCAGTTGATTGTTGAGAGAGGAAGGGGAAGACCAAGAATAAGATACACTGACCAAATAAAGGAGAAGGCGGGCGTCATGTCGTATGAGGAGGTCAAGAGGACTGCTGAGGACAGAGGAGTCTGGAGACAGCTGCATATGGCTACGCCGACAAGAGCTCAGAGCTCTTAAATTGAAAGAAGAGAAGAGTTGATTGTATTTTATAATTTTGGCATTATTTAAGACACTTCAAACGTGCGTGTTAAATCTACATGATTAAACAACCGTTCGACTTTGACTATCGAAAACACATAGTACGCGCACATGTATGTTTATGCGGTGTTTAATGTGGACATTCGCAATTATTGTACGAGTTATCTTATGTATTACGGCTTTTATAATTTATCGTGTTTTTGATGGCTGCCTTTACGGGTGAAATAAAAAAATGTAATTCACCTTTCGTGTGTAATTTTTTATTGTATCATGGACGAAGTTTTTTTAACTTTGCGAAAATGAATATTTTTAGGCTTCTAGGCTAATACGAGACCGCAGAAGATGTTTTTTGTGATTGATTTGATTTGATGAAATTATACATCGAATGCTACACACACTATACAATACTACTTACTATTACTAGTTTTGAAACTAGAACTAATCCAAATAATCTTCTAGAGTCTCCATTTATTCACAAAACATCATTGGCGACGGAAATGAACTTATTTTTAGGCCACCCTGTGTATATCGTCCCTTAGTACCTACAACACAAGCCTTTATTGAGCTTAGTGTACCTATGACTTGGTAAAAAAATATATTGTGATATCTTACACAAATCGACCTAGTCCCACGGTAAGCTCAATTTAAGGCTTGTGGTGTGGGTACCAAGCGACGATATGTAATAGATAGATACATAGATACTTAACTACATACACAGCCACGACCAAGAAACAAATATTATGTGTTAAATTAATACACAAATAATGCCCTCACCGGGATTCAAGCCCGGAACCTTCAGCTTCGTAGGCAAGGCCACCAACTAGGCTATGGAGGCTAAAAAAAGTTAATTTGTGTAATACTGTCCCATGATTTTTATTTATTTGGTGATGAGAGGAACTTAAATCAAATGCACTAGATTTGTAGCACATTCCAAATGCATTCCCAATTTACCGTAACCTAGAAACGTAACTCCTAATCCAGTAATTTCTCATTTGGAACGTAGCCATATACTAACGCCTCGAAATGACCTTCCAATTTAGATTTATTACCGCTTAAGACTTAGTCTGTATAGTCAGGCGGCTTGCTTAGCGTCTACAACCTTTTGGTTTTCGTTTTAAATAGCATCGCGCCTGGCAACATAAATAAAATATATAAAACGTATTGCGAAAATACAAATCAAATTATTTATTAACTCAATACTTTGATTTGTACTTTTTTTTTTAAGACCGAGTGGCCGAGGGGTACAGGCATCAGGTAGTGACCCTGCCTACGAAGCTGGATGTTCCGGGTTCGAATCCCGGCGAGAGCATTATTTGTGTACTTATTTATCACAAATATTTGTTCCTTGGTCATGGCTGTCTATGTCGTTAAGTATCTATACTCGTATGTATCTATCTATTATATATATCATCGCCTGGTACCCACATCACAAGCCTTAATTGAGCTTACCGTGGGACTAGGTCGATTTGTGTAACATGTCCCAAGTTTTTTTTTTGTATTTATTTAATTTTAACTAAAAATGTATGTGAGCTCAAGTTTTAGCAAGGTATTTAGTTAGTAATAAAATCAAGACTCTGTTCTAAAATTGCGTGATTATGAAATAATGCAGGTTTTTAGATTTGTTTACATTTTTTTTATTTCAAATGACGAATGGTAAATAAAAGCGTGGCTCATCCAGTATATCTTAAGCTGACTGTACGTGGACTATAGGCTTCGCAATTCTAGGCTTTAATGAATTCATTACTACGAATATGCCTAGGTTTAGTCAATAATTAGGTTCTGATATTCTCTTTGTAAGAGAGAGTGGTTTTGAATTTGGAAGTATGTTAAGGTATGATAAGGGTAGTAATGTACTGAGGAGAAGTTTCATAAGTTGCGAAACTTCTACAGAGAATGTTCTCGGCTATGTAAATTTTACAAGCAATCTAATCATGCCAAAACAAAACCGTTGGATAAGGATATACATACATGCCTTTTAAAGTATATTTTCATCATCATCATCATCAGCCTATGATAGTCCACTGCTGGACGTAGGCCTCTCCTATTAACTATGCGTATAGACGCATTAGGAGGTAAATGCCCATAATCGCCACGCTGGGCAAGCGGATTGGCGATCGCAGTAATGTGTCCACTAGGATGACGCTGCTGCCCATCATCAATCTTGTAGAATGGTCAGTGACACTTCAATCCCTTAGTCGACTCTTACGACACCCGCAGGAGGAGTTGGGGTGGTGACAAATGTATTCTTACTGCCGTCACACGGCTAAAAGTATATTTTAGTCCGTGATTATTCAATTGTGAAATACAATAATCTTCGTAATATTTTTTATAAGTACTCATGGAAACATTCTCAATAAGAACTTACTGTTAAATTCTCATGAAAATTCTCGGAAATTTCCGAGTATATTCCCGCAATTTTGAGAATTTTCTGCAACTTGTACATTGCTGTATAACGGAATGAAACATCTTTATAATATATAGTTAGGAATTTGAATTTATAATTATGAGTATTATTAAATATGCGAAAACATATACATATATTTGTCAGCCTCCGTAGCTTAGTTGATAATGACTCTGCTTACGAAGCCGGTAGTTCCGGGTTCCAACCCCGGCGAGGGCATTATTTTGTGTATTTATTTACCACAAATATTTGTTCCTTGGTCGTGGCTGCCTATGTAATTAATTACATATTTTGCGGGCCCCAGCGCACGCAAATTTGTTTGCTGAGATCGCGAAACGTCTGGTTGACGTAACTAAAGACCGAAGAGCTGGCGATTTTCTCGCACAACGCATCAATACTGCGATACAGCGAGAAAATTGCCGCCAGCATCCTCGGTATAATGCCACAAGGGCCAATCTTAGATATAGGTTAGGTTAAGTAGATTAGTTCGATTTAATCTATGTGCATAAATTATAGTTTTGAAAATAAATATGTATATTAAAAAAAGTACATATTTAAATGTCTATTATAATATGTCGTTGCTTGGTACCCACATCGCAGGCCTTAATTGAGCTTACTGGGACTAGGTCAATCATTGTAAAGTATCCCAAGATTTTTGCTACCTATTGTAAAATATAATATTTTATTTATTATTAAATGGCACTTGAAAATGCTTGCATTTTTCAGGCCTCAAATAATATACGAAAACTAACCCATGACTCTCTGAAAGATTTAAAATTTTGGTATTCGCGTTCTACATTAAGATTCTATCCTCCCCTAGGGACCTATTGGAATTTAAAAGATGTCGCCTTTTACGACTTTGGCCTCGATTCGATTCATACTCGTATTATAGTGACAGTCTTATCATAACATAATCATCAGCTATCTCATTCCACTGCTGGACGTTAGGCTCTCCTGTTAAGTAGCGTATATACGCATTTTTTTATGTGACGAAGATAGACAACTGAGCTCTCAGCCCACTTGATGGAACGCAAAAACTGAGGCCCATAGACATAGCGATCAGAAAATCGCCTATGCGCTGCCTGCCCTGAGAACTTAGACGGATTGCCTCTATCTATGACAGTAATTACACCGGGTATCTTAACCCCTAACCGAAACACAGCAGTGCAAACACTGCTATTTAGCGGCAGTTTACGGGTAAGACGGTGTTAGCTATCTAAAAATAAATAAATACTGTAGTTATATTTCGTATAAAACATCTGCTTTGGTGCACTTGTACAATCTACCATTTTACTAGTCGAGTAAATATTTCCACGCTAAACCCAACAAAATTATACACGGCCAAGTTCGACATACTGCCACCGACCAATGCTGCTTCTTGCGACTTGGGAACTTTGCAACTTTGCACACACCCACAAATTTCGTATGCAGTCAGACCTGGGGAAATGGAACCTTGCCGTGGAATTTATATACAAAGAGCCCGTGAGGAAAGGGAAAAATTTTAACAGCATATTCCTGAGACTAAAAGAAGCAAAAAATGTTAAGTGAGTTTTGGTCAAATCTGCAAAAAAAAATTTTTTTTTAAGTATTTTTTGTGATGTTTTGAATGCCTCAATACACAAAAAAAGGATTTTATTAATAAAACTATCGCAAATATTCACTTAAAACGTTTTTTTTCATTTGCTAGAAAGTTTTTTTTTTGTTCATTTGATGTCTGTCAATTAAGTGTGACAAGACTAAGACAACGTGGTAACAAAATCGTTTCCAAAAATGCGTTTATCATAGCGTAACGGGCTAAAACGGTTTTAGGAAAAAATCAAATTTTCTCTTAAAATAGACTCAATCCAGAAAACTTTATATGACATTTTTAACTTCAAATTTGGTCAGAAATCCGCTGTTGATTTTTTTCCCCTTCCTCATGGGCACCGTGTATACCTATAAAATATATTAACAACAACCACGTCTCTGCCCTTGGCTAGTCTGTGACCATGAGTAAGCCTATTTCAAATAATGAAAAAAAACCTTAGTCAAATACTTAAGTCGATTTGTGTAAGATTCTGATAAATAACTCTAACTAAATAATGACACTGTGATTTATGCATAATGCATGGAGTTTCTATCTATCAACTAACTTATCCTTTGACAGGTGTTTGTCTTTCTAACTGTCTATACTTTTCGATGTTTCTTCCTTAAAAATATAGGTGTTTATTGTCAAGACGTATTTTTACTAATATTCTCCATAATAGCGCTATATTTTACAGACACGGATAATAATTTAGATATAGACAGAGAAGTCTTGACCCTTGCTCCGGGACATTCCTGGTACAAAAATTGACAATCGCGATTCAGCGTGGCAATGCCGCGAGCGTGATGGGCACTTTTGCGCCGGGGATGACACGGGGCGGGTTATTTGACTAGTACTTTTGGTATTGTTTGTGACTTAAAATATATGTTCTTATTTATGATGATTAAATGATTACGTTTAGATATAAACATAATATAAAAATGCGATGTATAGAGAGTATTAATGGCGTGGTGATAGCTAAAATAATACATATGTTAACACTCCAGACCCTCCCGTGGCGTGGATGTCGTAAAACTCGACTAAAGGATTGAAGAGTCAATGAATATTCGTTCATAAAAGATTGAAGATGAGCAGCAGCATCATCATAGCGGACACACTACTAAGATCGCCAGCTTCAACTTCCTCAGCGTGGCGATTATGAATATTTTGCGATCTTTTTCCACCCTTTTTGTTAATGCCTGAACAAGGTTTTTTTTCTAGTATTGTTACTTAATACATATATACACACTCTGTCACATTGAAGTACTTCGTCAATATTTAAGTCATATAAAACGATGTCACACAACAATAGTGTTACACACCAAGGTTCCATTTACCGAGGTCTCACTGCATAAACTTCAAGGAAGCCATTATAAGTGCGAGGGAGACGGAACACTTAATTAAATACTGCAATATCGGAGTAAGCAAAACACGGACTTCGGAGCAATAACACCGTCGATTTAGTTTACATCGCAGTGAAGAGAAAACAGTAGCTCAAGATTAACCAATTTGGGGTACTTTGTATTGATTTAAACTTTCACGATTATCACTCTTAATTTAAAAACAAACGGGTCTTAATCGCCATCTGTCAGCCTCCTTAGCCTAGTTGGTAGTGACCCTGCTTACGAAGCTGGAGTTTCCGGGTTCGAATCCCGGCGAGGACATTCTTTGTGTATTTATTTATCACAAATGTTTGTTCCTTGGTCATGGCTGTCTATGTATTTAAGTATCTATATGTATCTATCTATTATACATATCGTAGCCTGGTACCCACATTATAAGCCTTAATTGAGCTTACCGTGGGACCAGGTCGATTTGTGTAAGATGTCCCAAGATATTTATTAATTTATTAATCTTTAGGCAGTGTCACTACCAACTAGGCTACAGAGGCTGACATAGTAGTTTAGATGGCCATACTGTGATTCTCTATTGTGTATTCAACATCTCGTTTGGATTGTTGAGAAGTTGTTCTGTTCATATTGTTAGCAGACAGTCTTACCCACTGCAGTAGTATTTTATAGCATATTAATTTTTTGAGTTCAATAGCTAAAACTTAAAAGCCGAGCCATACTAAATGCGTATGCAGTACGTATCGTAGCGCGTGCGTTGTAGTGTATGTAAAGGTCATAGTAGATGACACACTGCTTGCACGTCACGCGCCCGTGCACGCCACGCAAGTGGTTTGAAATCTAATATAACATTTACATACGTTACAACGCGCTCGCTACGCACATGTGCTACTGACGTATCTGGTGTGGCTTTAAATATACGCACAAAATGTATACTAGGCTACAGTCAGCCTCTGTAGCCTAGTTGGCAGTGACCCTGTCTACGAAGCTGGAGATACCAGGTTAGGGCATTATGTGTGTATTTAGGCACCCATAGGCTACGGTGACTGCTTTCCATCAGGCGGGCCGTATGCTTGTTTGCCACCGACGTGGTGTAAAAAAAATTAAATATGACAAATATTTGTTCCTTGGTCATGGCTGTCTATGTACTTAAGTATCTATATATATCTATCTATTATATATATCGTCGCCTGGTCCACATCACAAGCCTTAATTGAGCTTACCGTGGGACTAGGTCGATTTGTGTAAGATGTGCCAAGATATTTATTATTATTTATTTATTTATTTATATATGTGAGGAGTGTTTTGCATTGGGACGCATATTTAGGTCTACGGAGTGCAAATCAAATACGGCTGAATATTTTAACGGGTTGGCCGTGTGGTGACGGCAGTAAAAATACATTTGTCACCACCCCAACTCCTCCTGCGGGTGTCGTAAGAGTCGACTAAGGGATTGAAGTGTCACTGACTATTTTTGATAACGATTGATGATGGGCAGCAGCGTCATCATAGTGGACACATTACTGCGATCGCCAATCCGCTTGCCCAGCGTGGCGATTATGGGCATTTACCTCCTAATGCGTCTATACGCATAGTTAATAGGAGAGGCCTACGTCCAACAGCGGACTATCATAGGCTGATGATGTGATGTGATTACTTATCGCTTATCGTATACGATTGCAAAATAGCATCTTGGTTAGTCTTAAGGCCTTTCTTCCTTTCCAACAATTACAAATCTTTCGTATTTCTTACCCCAAAATAGCGTGACAAAACATAAATACTTTTCACTCTTACATTACCAAAGTTCAAGCAATTAGTAAATTACCATTCAACGGAAACTCTCTCTTATCCCGCACAATATTAGTCTCATTTTATTCTCGTAACCACGAATTCGGCTTTAGTAAGTAACAATATGAGAGAAAGTTCTAATGCACTTAGTCGGACTATTTGGTTTATTGCTGCGAAGTTGATGTAAGTGGGAATGAGACTTAGTAAGTTTAAAGATTCATTCCGAATTGTTTTATAGATTACATCATCATCATCTCAGCCATAAGACGTCCACTGCTGAACATAGGCCTCCACATGTACCGGTTAGATGCGACCTGCATCCAGCGTGTCCCGGCGACCCTCATAAGGTCGTCTGTCCATCTTGTGGGTGGACGTCCTACGCTGCGTTTGCCTAGCCGTGGTCTCCACTCAAGCACTTTTCGACCCCATTGACTATGTCGATGATGATGTGATCGCCAGCCAGGATTTCTGTTATAAAAATGATAAATTTAAGTCATCCCTGATCTTGAGAAATGAATTAGACCATTTTAGAGTAGGTAGTTTTATGAAAATATATTGTTTACTTTTTTTGCCTCACAGGTGTGATGAAATACATTGTCACGGACGGTACAAGAATTATGATTTTTTATTTACCTCCCTTAATACACAATGTACTATTAAGTATCTATTATATATATCATTGTCTAGTACTCACAGCACAAGCCTTAATTGAGCTTACTGTGACTAGGTCGATTTGTGTAAAGATGTTCAAAAATATATATTTTTTTTTTATTGGTTCCTAAGAACAAATCTTCGTATGTCTTATAGTTTCAGACTTTCCCATACTGACCGATTTGAATGGGCCACCCTGTATACTTATACTGAGCACCCTATTTTATTTACATCCAAGATTTATGCCCACCATCACTCCACAGAAAGGTTGCGTAATAAATGTTTTTGATTTATTTTCGTTCAGCCAATGGAGGACTATATCTTTCATTCGGTTTCCTTTTTTAATGGGGGATATAAACGATATTTACATTTAGCGTTAAAATACGTTCATGTTAGAAAGTAAAAAGTCTATTGACTTAGGTATCTATAAAAAAAACAATCCATAAAATTATAAAAATGTCACGTAGGTGACGATGTAGGTACCATTCAATACTTTGCAATGAACAATACATAATACAGGGTAAAACATAAGTCGTGAACAGAAATACGTTTTTCTACTCTATAAACAACTAGCAATTTAAAACGTTCAATGTAATCGCCTTCACCCGGAAATAGACTCACTACAATTTTTCTCAAATTTTATATCAAACATTATTGATAATCTTTTAAGTTTTAGATACTATGTTTCTTAAGAAAAATTGATATTTTTTATCCACTCTTTTGAATGACATCATAAAATTTCATAAAAATAATGCCCAGAAAAATCTATTTTTTTTTGTCTTTATAATGCAGTATTATTACATACTATGTACTGTCTGTACGGATAATTGTCTGAAATAAATGTATTTTTTTTTATTATTATTAATTTTCGAAATAAAATACAGTCTTTTTTCAGCGAAAAATTCTATCTACGATATTTTAGGTACTTTTCCTTCATGTCCCATAATCTTGGAACACCCGGTATATCAGGGTCGCGTTTTATAAAGTTACAATTTACAATTTCGCTGTTTGCTTCTCTTTCTAGCCAATATGTGCGTGCGATAGAGAGGCAAACAGCGAAATTGTAAATTGTAACTTTATAAAACGCGACCCAGATGGCGACTGTACAACAACGACGGAAACTTTATCAAATAAATAGTTTTATTAAAATAAAGTGCTACAGATGTCGCCTTTTATTATACGTACGTGACAGTCACAAGCTTTGCCCATTTGTAACTTTTACGAAGTCCTATTTGAAAATGGTGATTTAGTACCTACTTCAAAAAAGGAGCAGGCTCTCAATGCAACGGATTTTTTTATTAGTATGATTTAAAACGGGATATTTACCATGTAAACCATGTTATATGTATTGTGTTTCTCCGTGAAGATGTCATTTGCAAAAGTGCCGAAATATACAGAGCGTCCCAAAGTTATGAATGGGGAAGTACCTTAAATATCGTAGATAGTGTATTTTGCTGAAACAAGACCTAATGTTATTTTTCAAATTTAGTAATAGTGCATTCAAAGTTTTTCAAAAAATTACTTGCTTCACCTGGAAATCGAACCAATTACAATTTTTTTCGAATTTTGAACCAAACTTGTACGGCTATTCTTTTAGTTTTAGATTACTTAAGTCAATAATTAATTATTGACTTAAGTAATCTTACCTCTTCAAATGGAGGTAATTAAAAACGCCAATTTTGTAATTTCATGCAAAAGTAAATGTTATTAATTACATTTACAGATTTAAATAACTTAAATAGCCATTATCATTTCTTACAATCACCTTAAAAATTAGAAACGACCACAAAAGATAGGTACAAAAAAAAAACTTTTTTTAGTTTCTTTCGGCACATTCAATTGTAAGTCGTTTATAGAGTTAGAAATCGTATTTCTGTTCACGACTTATGTTTTTGTATAACCAATTTGAGTTTCAAGCTCACGTAGTTATGTTGACAGTACTCGTATTCTGACACACGCCTTCATATTAAATGTCACGCCGTGACAGGTCACAAAGTGTTTCGGAAATGAAATTGCTGATTAGAAGTTGTCAGGTTTCTTGAAATCTACACACACCTGTCTTAAAAGTATACAATAAGTAATAATGAATAAATATCTTGGGACATCTCACGCAAATCGATCTAGTCCCACGGTAAGCTCAATTAAGGCTTGTGATGTGGGTACCAGACCATGCGACGATATATTTAATAGATAGATACATATACAGGGTGATCCAAATAATGGATCACCCTGACACCCGAGGTAGGTCGACCCAAGAGGTTCCTAACCAACATAACATGACCTTGGTAAAAGTTGGACGGTTTTCGAGAAATTGCCAATTTTACGTTTTTTTCAAACTTGTCCTCTTTTTTATCCTACATTATTAATGGGACAACCTGTAGATACTTAAATACATAGACAGCCATGACCAAGGAACAAATATTTGTGATAAAAAAATACACCAGGAACCTCCAGCTTCGTAGACAGGGTCAGTACCAACTAGGCTACGGAGGCTGACAAATCTGACAATGAATTACAAAATTACTTTGTCGCCTTTTCTCACAGCCAAAGGTTGTTATACAAAAAAATACTTCGTAACGCAAACATGAAACCGTTACATTATGTTTTCAGTAAAGGTTTTAACTATGTGCAAATGTTTTGCAATCGACCCAATATTTGTGATAAATAAAATGACAAGTAAGTCACAGATAATTTATTACGCGTCACACCTACCTTATTGGCAACGGTTATCGAAGCACGGGTAATTCAGCCCATATTTCCACCGAACTTGGGGCATAAATCTTAAAACTCCGCTTTTCGATATTCGACAACTTCGAAACATTCGAATTTCGACAAAATTTAACTTTTGTCAAGTTCTCTTTTTGAATGAAATATAGTGTCTGTTACGTTCGAAAACAGACGTCTTCTCAAAGGAATGGGAACCTTAAACCCTCTTACTTTTTTGACTTCAAAGCTGAAATTCCCTTGTAGAGTTTTTGAGTTTTTATTTATAATGTATTTGCATTTGGAAAATTGCCCAAGGGAAAATAAAATGTTGTGAAATTGTCTGAAAACTATATCTCAAGATTCTTCGTGTTTTATTTTTCTTGGAGACTTATCGCTTGTTCTTTGTTGTGGTGTTGTGAATGAATTTTAAAATAATGGATCTGGAAATGGGTGAATTAAGTTTTAGTAAAAGATATTTATTCACTTTTAGAGACACCCAATTAGCGTGAAAAAAGTTATTTGCAGTAAAGATTGTAACGACTATTAAGCACTTAGTTTCAATACAAAATTGGTTTTAATTTTATAAACTGTAAACGTTATTACAACATACTAATGCCGATCAAACTTAAATTCCTAAAGATATCGTACTTAATTGTCGTTACGAAGCTGACTGCAATTAATTTTGTCAGCTTCAGTAGCCTAGTTGGTAGTGACCCTGCCTACGAAACTGTAGGTTTCGGGTTCGAGTCCCGGCGAGGTTATTGTTTGTATATTTATTTACCACAAATATTTGTTCCTTGGTCATGGCTGTCTATGTATTTAAGTATCGCTATGTATGTATCTATTTTATATATACAGGGCGTCCCAAAGTTATGGGACATGAAGGGGAAGTATCTTAAATATCGTAGATAGTGTATTTTGCTCTTCTTTCAGCAACGGTAGCAACTTAACGGTATTTTTAAAATTTAGTAATAGAGCATTAAAAGTTTTTCAAAAAAATACTTGCTTCACCCGGAAATCGAACCAACTACAATTTTTATCGAATTTAGAACCAAACTTGTTTGGTTATTCTTTTAGTTTCAGATTCTATGGTTCTTAAGAAAAATTGTTATTTTTCATCTATTCTTTCGGATGACATCATAAACATACGAAAAAAAAAATTTTTTCGTATTAAAGTAGGTTCGATGCCTACAAAAAGTAATTTTTTTTTTAACTTTTTTTAATGCAGTATTATTTAATTTTTAAAATAAAATAAAGTCTTCTTACAGCAAAATATCCTATCTATGATATTTAAGGTACTTCCCCTTCATGTTCCATAACTGTGGGACGCCCTGTATATCGTGTCCTGGTACCCACATCACAAGCCTTAATTGAGCTTACCGTGGGATCGGGTCGATTTGTTTAAGATGTTCCAAGATATTTATTTATTATTCATTAAGGTTATGCAAATGCTAAAAACTTCACGCCAATTAGGCGTCCCTCAAACTAAATATGCCCAAAATTCAGAAAGTAAAAGAAATCTGAGTAATTATTTTTGTTCTACATACCATAATTTATCTTCCTTTGGCTAATCATATTAATTTACATGAGAGCCTACTTTACAGAAAAGGTTAGATAAAAATAAGCACGGCCAAGCCTTAGGCAAAATACGAGTACATCCAAATGTTTTATGTAAGTCCTTTTCAACAGCCAGTGAAAAATCAATCTTTTTAGATGTTTCATAAGGTTCATTTCCAGTAAAAATTTAAAAGTAGATACGTCATTTGAAGTTGTTGATACTTGTTAGGGGATGTCCGGACCTTGACCTTTTAGATTTTATAGAAAATAATTGTTCATGGTAAAATGAATATTTTAGGTATTTTCTTGAAGGAATTTGTGTTGATAATAGATTCTGATTATAGTACTGACTAAAACCAGTACCAGTATAAACCAAAAAACAAATATGGTTTAATTTTAATACACTATTACAAAAAATGGTGAAATATGATTTTAAAACATCATTTTGAATAACTTTAGAATTATAACTAACGTGAGACTCATATAGGAGTATCTAGCAGAGCGCAAGCCCGCAATACACGACGGGCTTTGGTCGCGGGTACTCCATGATGAGGATCCTCTAAATGGATCGAAACATGTCGAGCAATTATCGACTTAAATTACGTGAGTAATCCGTTTACTAAATATTTCATTTTTAAACAACTTATACTATGGGACCAAATAATATTAAAAATCAAGAAGAAAATCGTCGTTTCCATACATTTTAGTCAACCTAGATAGATGTTAGCCCATTTCTATGGAACAGTAAGTCTAGAACAGTTCAAATGTTCCGAATACGCATTTTATGATACTCTAATTTAGAAAAATAGATTAATATAAAAAAACACATTAATTACAAGTATTTAAAATTATTGTCAAAATGCTTAGTTTGATTTTGAAATCAAACAATAATACCTACACTAAATTCAATGTATCAAAGACAGACTTTCCTCAAAATCCTCCATACTAAACGACAAATTCATAGGTAATGATCTAATATAAAAAAAATGTGACTTGCATACTATCTGAAGATGGGCTTTGGCAGAATAACAGCGTTACAATTTTTGCGAATTGCAACATTATGCTGAGTCAAAGCCTTTTCCATATCGCACACATTGCTGGACACGGTTATGTTTTACCATTATATCATGTGATAAAACAGTGTTTCATCCTTTTTATATGTCTGTATAATAAAAAATAAATAATAATAAATATCTTGGGACATCTTACACAAATCGACCTAGTCCCACGGTAAGCTCAATTAAGGCTTGTGATGTGGGTACCAGGCGACGATATATATAATAGATAGATACATTTATAGATACTAAAATACATATACAGTCATGACCAAGGAACAAACATTTGTGATAAATACTCGTAAATACACAAAGAATGCCCTCGCAGGGATTCGAACCCGGATCCTCCAGCTTCGTAGGCAGGGTCACTACCAACTAGGCTGCGGAGGCTGGTTATGTTTCACCATTATATCATGTGATAAAACAGTGTTTCATCCTCTGTATGTATTTATGTTTTACGGCTTCGATAAAAGATTCATAATACATGACATACATAAATAAAGTTAGGGCATTGTGTAGTCTATACCTTAAATGAGAAAAACCCTTGCCAGACTGATGTATAATTATTTTTACGTTTTGTGTTATTGTACTTTTCTAATTGTTGAGTCCTGCGTATGTGTGCTTCAGTGAATAAATTACTTTTATTTCTTTCTTTGATATCATTAATTTCATTATTTTACGGCCGTACGATATCATAACGTGAATATTGAATCAACAAGCAATCCCCACACAATATTTTTCCTCTCACACATACTTTATCAAGGCAAACCGCAGAAAAACCCCGCACTGCGGTTTCAATTAACTTCAGTCACGGAGATAATTAAACCGATTTAATTAAAATTGATATTTCACGGTGCATTCTCGAGAAATAGTGGATTTATTTGAAGTAAATATACACTTTCCTGGGAATTATTGGATATGCCGGCTACACAGATTGTAAAAGAAGCTAATTACTTGGCAATTCATTGATATTTGTGTTATTAAAAGTAAAACCTTTTAAAGTGTTACTTATGTCCAGAGAAAGGACAAATGTGCGTCATTGTTCGCAATAATATGAATATGACTCAAAATTTGAAATGAATAATTTCTTGAAATTTGATTTCGAAGCTTTTAGGACACAGGTTTTCATAGTTACCGGTGTCAAATAGGTAATTTTCTGAAAATGATTAAATGATTGATTTGTTCAACTTTGGAGTCATGGCCATATTATTGCGAACAATGACGTACATTTGTCCGATCTCTAATTATGGCACTGGTCTCACCGCGAGCTATTAAACTATGAACTATGTCACGGCTATAAACACGAGCAAAAGATACGCACTCCCGTGTAAATAAAAGAGACACGGCGATACTCGCCCAGCTATCAGCTATCACCGCCGCGCCGGGCGAGTTCGTGTTTATAGCCATATCATAGTTCATAGCTTAGTAGCTCGCGGTGAGACCAGTGCCTAATAGCTTTAGAATAGGTTTACTATTAAAGGTGCGTTCAAACCAAAAGAGCATTCGCTATTCTAACCCCCCACTCTACGCAATTCGATCGTTACACAAAACGTGATTGGTTGATTTCGTAGAACGGGGGATAGAATAGCGAATGCTCGTTTGGTCTGAATGCACTTTTAGTCAAATAATGTCAGGATATCAGTTATTTTCTGTCTCTCTTGCTTGGTGCACAAATAGCGAGTATGAGCGAGTAGGATAGGAAGTAAATTACGCGGGATACAGTTGAACTGACGCTGCCAGCTCATTGTAACCGACATCAAAAAAGGAGGAGATTCTCAAGTCGACTGTTTTGTCTGCATGTTACTGGGTATCTCCGAGTATCGTGTTTTTTTAGAACGGGTAACATATTTTTATTTAAGCGAACCGATTTCGAGATGTATTGTATTATCAGCTTTTAAAGTTTTAAAAAGTGTGTTATCACCCCTTTCTGTTTTAAACTACGCGGTATACAATTCTAAAAAACCATTGTATTATGGAGATTAATAAACTCTTTCAACGATTTGTGGTTTGATTAAATTATATCTTAAAGTTTGTGAGATAGGTTGATTTAACTGTATTTTTATGATCAATTGATAATGGTACGGAACCCTTCGCGTACGAGTCCGACTCGCACTTGGCTGGTTTTTTTTTAAATTTTATAAATTGGTGATCATCACCTTTATTAAACTTACTTATTTAATTACTTTGAGTACTCTTTCTGCCGAAACCCAACCTGTCATCTATCCTAGCCCTCGCGGTATAATATCTGTCATAACGCCATCTACTGACGAGGGGCCGAGTGACGTGGGTCCGCCATTTTAAATAATCATTGCTGTTTCATTTTAATTACTGAAATGCGATGCAGGGATAAAGGTGCTGTAGGAAGCATATACTTAATTAAAATAATACATTTAGTAGGAGACAATGTAAATGTTCTTGGTAGCCTCCGTAGCCTAGTTGGTGGAGTGACCTTGCCTACGAAGCTGGAGGTTCCGGGTTCGAATCCCGAAGGCATTATTTGTGTATTTATTTATCACTAATATGTGTTCCTTGGTCATGGCTATCTATCTATTATATATCGTCGCCAAGTACCCACATCACAAGCCTTAATTGAGCTTACCGTGGAACTAGGTTGATTTGTGTAAGATGTCCCAAGATATTTATTTGTTTATTTTAAAGATATCAGTAAAAAGAGTTTATTACAGAATCACACAAAATATCCATTGTTGTATGATTATCTTTTATTTCCGAAAAATAATAAGGTTTTATATCAAAGTAATATAAATTATAAGGATTAAATCATACAAAGCTGTACGAAAGTAAATAGTTGTGAATATTTTAATAAGTGTGTTTTAAACTAACATTATGTTTCACGCGGATTATTTACTCACATTGCCCTGTGCTGACGGCAGTAAGAATACATTTGTCACCACCCCACCTCTTCCTGCGGGTGTCGTAAGAGTCGACTAAGGGATTGAAGTGTCACTGACCATTCTACAAGATTGCATGATGATCCAGGACAGCAGGGTCATCATAGTGAACACATTACTGCGATCGCCAAACCGCTTGCCCAGCGTGACGATTATGGGCATTTACCTTCTAATGCGTCTATACGCATAGTTACTAGGAGAGGCCTACGTCCAGCAGTGGACTAACATAGGCGGATGATGATGATCATGATGATTTACACATTTTTAAGTCGAAAAATGAGCTCGTATGGTTGTGTACAACTTTTTGACAAATACCCACCTGAACGTGTTGCGAAAACACAAATCAAATTATTGTCGTTTTTCTTTGGTATATGACATCTAATATTTATAATAAATACCCACCTAATAATATGAAATGTTCCATTACATTTGTCACCACTAACGCGGACGTCACATATATTAACGGAGCGTTAAAATTGTCTGTCAACGTCACCCGCTGTCATAACGTCACAGATTCGAAACGACAGCTACGTTGATATTATTTTACGATTTTGTGAATTTAAAACATTACCCCACTATTACGAGTACCGTGTTAATACATAATACCGTGTTTTTTTGCAACAACCACAGATATCATATTTACCATAGATCAAGCAAACGTATCTACTTAGCGTGTCAAATGAATTCAGTAAAATCTACTGAGTTGTCCGTCTTTAATCGCAGCTTGCAGCTTTCGGGCGTCAAATTTTGTAAGTTGAAGTGAACAAAAACATTAAAAATGCCTCCTTAAGTAATATGGATTGCAACAACACAAAAAAATATGAATACTCAAGGGCCTGAGACATATTTAAAATCATAGGCAAGTAACAACTTCAGTACAGAATCTGACACGCTCGGCCGCCATACAAATTAATGAACTTGTTTCTTCTACCCAAATCTAAATATATGGTAACAACTGATTTTCTTTAGTTATTAAGTACTCTTTTTTTTTCAATCTTCAATGACTCCCAATCCCCTGAATATCTCAAATCCTTCTTCTACTTTTATGGTGCCTCTTTTGACCGTAATTTCCGTTCCTCCGGCAATCTGTCTCTCTCTATCCCACTGCATCGCACAGGCTTTATGTCTGATTCATTTACTATTCGAGCTACTCGTCTTTGGAACAGTCTTCCCGCAAACATCAGGAAAGCGCCGAACAAATAGGCCTTTTAACACCTTAGTGGACACTCCAGACACAATAGAAGAAACAATGAGATTACGCCTATAGGCATTTAGTGTCCGCCAAGGTGTTAATTTGTACATTGTACACGCTTACCTACCGGGATGCTTACAATGTTTTTCATCACACTTGCCGACAAAAAAATAAGTTATAAAAAATAACATTCTTAAATGACGTACTGACATTTCTATTACTCCCTAGGGAATATCACTTTTCTATTACTCCCGCTACGCGCGCAAGCAATGGCGCGCTTAGACAGCAAGTGTGATAAAAAAATCTGTTCGTAGTTTCTTTGCTGGTAGATAAAATAATGTTTAACACTATTTTTATTGGGTATTATATTACTTATTAATGTATGTATAATATATGTAGTAATGTAAATATTATGTATATGTATTAATTTTACTAACAAAATATGTATCAAGTTACATAAAATAAAATATAATTCATAAACTAAGCTGTGTTCAAGATTAATAGAAACTCAGGAATCACCGTGTAAATAAAATGTCAACATACATTTAACATCGTAGTATCTGTTCTCTACAACTGTGACACTTTAGATTGATAAAGGACTAGCGTTGACATGAAGGACTCTTCGGTATTGTTCTACGGTTCATTCCACATTTAGATAAACAGACAATATAAACAATTCGTTAGCAGACAATAAAATAAATGTAAACAAACCTAAAAACTTGCACTGTTTCAAAATCACGCACTTTTAGAACACACAATTGGTTTTATCACCAATTTACAACGTTAAACCTTGAGTTCACATACATTTTTAGTACAATTATTGATATTTATTAGAATTAACGTAAAAATATGTATATCTGCGAACGTGTTTCACGATATGTGTCAAAGAAAAGACGTGAAATGCTATGGAAAGGGGGCACATTTGTTTACCTTCTTTTTTTCTACTGACGGTATATTATCTGCGGTTATTGGTATTACGCAATATAATCCAATGTATTAGTTTTATTTCACACGGTCTCAAAAACGACCACCTTGCATCACTATTTTTCTTGTGTTGTTTTGTACGGCGTTTGTTTTTCTATGGGGTTGAAGCTTGCATTCAGGATTTTTTAAAGTCTTGCTCTTTAAAGGGTTAAATAACCTGAAAAATCATAATAAAAGAGTGATAAATCTCTTCGCCCCGGCTGTGACACTGACATTCGCTTCTGACAGCTTGACATTCCCTCTTGGATATTGTTTTGTTTTCGGTTCAAAAGGGATTATTTAAGCTTTGTAAAGTTTTGATGTCAAGGTATGAATAAGTGAATGTTTATTCATTGTTAATCTTTAAGTCAGACCTTCTTTGCTATATTATTTATTACCTTGTGACGTATCAAGAAAATCTAATACTTAAACATATTTCATTAAAAAAGGACCTATTTAAAGTATACATTATGAAAGATCTTCGGTTAGGTCAAGTTTTAACCACATTCGAGATCATGATTATTTGACCGAAATCTATTTCTAAATACTTTTTAAATAAATATCTTGGGACATCTTACACAAATCAACCTAGACCCACGGTAAGCTCAATTAAGGCTTGTGATGTGGGTACCAGGCGACGATATAATAGATAGATACATATAGATACTTAAATACATAGACAACTATGACCAAGGAACAAATATTTGTGATAAATAAATAGGTATACAAATAATGTAACATATATCGTAGCACATCTATATCGCTACGTAACGCCAATATTACACGGTTTTTATGTTGCATTTTAGAGGTAATTTAATTAATTAATTATGTTTTATTTGTCAACTTCCAGAGCCTAGTTTTTATGACTCTGCCTACGTAACTGAAGGTATCAAAGGTTTAACATTATTTGTGTATTTATATATCAAAATTATTCCTTCCTTGGTCGTGGCTGTTTATATACATATTTAAGTCTCTATATGTATCTATCTATTACATACAAGTATTATCGCCTGGTACTCACAACACAAGCCTTCATTGAGCTCACGGTGAGAGTAGGTCGATTTGTGTAACATGCATAATTATTTGTTTAATTCACAATTTCCTCTGAATCTCGTTTAAATTACGTAGATACCATCAGCCTACTACGTAGGCCTCTCCAATAACTATGTATAGATGCATTAAGAGGTACATAAATGCACATAATCGCCACGCTGGGCAAGCGGATTGACGATCCTGTGATCGTCAATCCGCTTGCCCAGCGTGAAACTATTATGACGCTGCTGCCCATCATCAATCTTTTATCAAATAATGGACAGTGACATTTCAATTCAGTATAATAATATTAATATATTTTAAAAGTAAGCTACGTATTGAACGTGGAATCTCGTTAACCTCATTACGGATAGACAGACAAACAGATATTTACTGTTAACGAGCTTAACTGTACAGCGTTTCTCTTGATATTGGTACAGGTAGCGACTAAAGTATTTATGGAAATTAAACTGAATTAATAATTGCATGCTATATTGATTCAATTATCGTCAGTCAGGTATATTATCTATTTAGGTTATGAACACAGATTTAGATATTCAGTAGATGAAGTAAACAGCACCATTTGTATGGGAACCAAGCGTGCCGACTTTTTAGCTGTCACTGAGACGTCACGGTCAGCATTTAGTGATGGGAAAACCTAAACGATTCAAAGACACCAATGCAGCCGCCCCGCAACAATGCAGCCGTCTCTCTAGTACACATTTATTTTATATCCGTGGGCTCGCTCGCTCACTATTATATTTATTGTAAAACGAACAACACTAGTCGGACGAATGAAAAATGGGCTGTACTACGAAGTCAAAGCGATACGCGAGAGTATCGCTAGTCTCATATTCATCATCTTTTTAACACACATGGTCGATCGAACGTTTAAAGGAAACGTAGCGATGCAATGTAAACGCCGGTTTGTAACGTAATTCTATAGTTACTTAGGTACATCCTTGTATGCATAAATAAAAATACAGAAAAAATTAATAATAATGAATTCAAGCACAATATTATTTAAAAATTACTTACGTGTGATGGGAAATATGTTTTTGTTTTTGTGAGCTGGAAACATTTGGGCTGGTGCGTTAATTATCATGCAATGAGGCATTTTTTTTTTTTTACGTGCGGCTGCAACAGCTGACGTATGTGGACTATCATTAGATTCATTAGAAATGGCCATCTCAGTGGCTGCCACTGAGTTCGGGCACGCGAAGTAGATACATTTGCTTCTTCTAGTGTACATTCATTTCTGTGGTTATGAAGTTAGTTTAGACGTAAACTTTTAGTTAACAAATAAATATGCCATGTGGTGGCAGTAATAATACATTTTGTCACCACCCCAACATTTCCCGTGGTGTCGTAAAAGTTGGCTAAGGGATCGAAGTGTCACTGACCATTTAACTATCGAAGAATGGGCAGCAGCATCATCATAGTTGACACCACGGATCGGATACCGGTTTTTTCTCCATACAAAAGAACGAAAAAGAACGGAATTCGAACCGTTCTTTTTCGTTCTTTGGCTTATTTTTTTTTTGCTAATGGAGTAATTCAAAAATATGATGTTAATAGTTACATAAAATGTTGATTGATAAAGAGTGTAAAACATTTTAAAATATTGAGCTATTTCGAGGTTTTTCTAAAAAATTGGTTCCGATTCCTGGTTGACACACTACTGGAATTGCCAACCCGCTTGCCCAGAGTAGCGATTATGGCCATTTACCTCCTAATGCGTCCGTACGCTTAAGTAAGCAGTCCACAGCTGGACAAAAGCTTCTCGTGACTCTGATTAAAGTCTGATTATATTATATTTATTTTATGTTAATGTCACGCTAATTGGATCACCTTAAGAGTAAAAATGCCCATCGACATCTCACGGTGTGTTTTAGAGGTTTAAATTAAAAATATGCTTTAACCAATCCTTCCACAATGTTTTATTCCATTTTTGAACCCAAAATTGTGTAAAATGTAAATTCACTTTTCCTCGCAACAGTACCTTTGTCCGAGCCAATCGCAATCCTGCTTAACATTATTACTTGATTGTAACAGAATTACGTGCAGTGTGCAATGAGCTTTATAAGATTTATGCTGATGTAACTCGGTGTAACACCTCCTTTATTAAAACAATTATAAAATGTGTGAAAAAATAATCACGAAATTAATAAAACCCCGCAGTTAACAATTTTAACATAGCGAAATAGTACATTACGATACAAGTGCGAAAAAATCGAAAGAAGTGGCGATGTTTTAAAACACGACCGAAGGGAGTGTTTTAAATCGACACGAGTTTTTTGCACGTGTCTCGTGCGACGTTTTTTAGTACAGATAGCCCTCCGAAGTTTTGGACCTGATGTAAAATGACCCACTTCTCGCACTAGAGCCTAAAAAAGGCACCATCTGTACTTAAACATTACTCTTACAATTATTTTAACTTACGCAAAATTAGCAAACTCTAATACTAAAACATCTTTTAGCAAGCTAAATACAGAATTCAATTATCATACTAAAACATAGACTTGTAATTAAAACGTCTAACTTAATGAAAGCGCAAAAGTTTTTTTAATTTACTCTTACATAGAGTAACGACCTCGATTCTACATTTAGGGTTTATTTTACCATCAATGAATTAAATATATTGTCAGATAATGTTAGCTGTTCTTTGGTTTTAATTACCTGAGAAAAAAGAATAAAGATAATTTTAACTTATTGTGAACTTATCGTGAAAATATTTATTAGATAATTTTTATTTAAGTATACAGGGTTGCGGAGCAAGAGTGAAAAGGGTACTAGAGTTGCCAATTTCAAAGAATTTACTTTTGACAGTAATAGATTAATTCATATGAATATAAGGGTGTGGTGCCAGCAGTGTGGTGACGGCAGTAAGAATACATTTGTCACCACCCCAACTCCTCCTTCGGGTGTCGTAAGAGTCGACTAAGGGATTGAAGTGTCACTGACCATTATTTGACAAAATATTGATGATGGGCAGCAGCGTCATTATAGTGGACACATTACTGCGATCGCCAATCCGCTTGCCCAGCGTGCCGATTATGGGCATTTACCTCCTAATGCGTCTATACGCATAGTTAATAGGAGAGGCCTACGTCCAGCAGTGGACTATCTTAGGCTGATGATGATGATGAATATGAGGGTAAGACTCATCATTTTTCCGATAGTCTGAACGTCATATATACAGGGTGGAAAGGGACGACGTTCCTTCCCGCTACCGACCGAGTCTACCAACCATTACGATGAACTTTCAGTATGGGACCAACATCGAAATATTAAAAAAAATTAACCCCTCATACAAAGTGAGTGATTAGGTTAGAGTTCAATAGTATGGAAAAGTCAATTTTCCATGTACGCTTTCGATGTTTGTTCCACCCTGTATAAGGCTCATTTGTAAACTCTCAAATGTTCATTCTTAGAAATCGGCAACTATAGTGAGATGAGCTAAACAATTTTATGTGTGAAGTCTGTCTTGCTCCACGACCAACTAGTCACCCTTTATGAAATAAACCGTTATTATAATAATAATTATAAACAATTTAATATTAACAAAATGAATGAAAACAGATAAAACTCCATAATTACAAATTGGTAATCCACACTCCATTTAGATATAAATTTCGTGTCGAAACGTAATTAGTAATGAATAATTTTAATTATTCAAGACTGATAAATTGTATTTAAATTAGGCTAATTGGCTCATTTGCAGTAATTAAACGTTCTATAAGGCATTAACTTCGTATGAAGTACCCAAGTTTATTGGGTAATTTAATATGACAATATTTTTTTACAAAAAAAACTGCGTATATCAAAAATGTATGAAATAAAATCAGAGGATGCATATATTCTACTTCATGTAAAGTTTAAATTTAACGTAGTAT
The DNA here is from genome assembly GCA_025490895.1 of Thaumatotibia leucotreta. Classification (NCBI taxonomy): domain Eukaryota; kingdom Metazoa; phylum Arthropoda; class Insecta; order Lepidoptera; family Tortricidae; genus Thaumatotibia; species Thaumatotibia leucotreta. Next base: position 12,443 of record JALPQI010010090.1, on the reverse strand, counting down.
GAAGAGGGTAATTAGGAACATCAAATTGCTAGTAACTGGCCACTTTCCAGTAACTGGACACCTTAAATGAAAATTAACTCTATGTGCTTATAAATATAATTCATTTTGGAAGACATTTAAATGACACATAGATTTAAAATGAATTTTGACTATAAGCACATAGAGTTCATGCCTATTTAAGGTGTCCAATTACTGGAGAGTGGCCAGTTACTAGCAATTTACCCTATTTGAAATTAACAAAAACTAATACACCAGACAATTTCTATTAACGTCCAAAGTAGCCTGTTTAAGTTTAGAATTATAACTAACATGAGACTCACACATATTGAAATATTATCGAACCGGTTTAGTCACGTAAGGGTGGATTTACACCAAACGAGCTCATTCTATCCCCCACTCTACGAAATCAACGAATTTCGACGAATTACGTTTTGTGTAACGAACGAATCTCGTAGAATGGGGGAAGAATGAGCGAATGCTCGTTTGGTGTAAACCCATCTTAATTTAAGGGAAGATTTTATCTTGCATCGCCCCCACTACCACCACCCACGGCTAGTGCTCGTTCTAGTAGGGCAATTATCGACTTAAATTACATGAGTAACCACATTCAATAATATTTTTCATCACACCTGTTCGGTAAGTGTCAATGCGCTGCGACGATGCGCGCCATAGATGCGTCATTACGCCCTAGGGCAATCAAGAATTTTCATACAACATTACGTCACACTAGCGCGGCGCCCAGCGCAGGCGGGCGGCGATTTCTGTTATAATAATGATAAAAAGTCATCCCTGATTTTGAGAAATTATTTATACCATTTTAGAGTAGTTTTGTGAAAATATATTGTTTTTCATCGCACTTGCTGTCTAAGCGCGCCATTGCTTGCGTTTGTAGCGGGATTAATAGAAAAGTGAAATTCCCTAGGGAGTAATAGAAATGTCAGTACGTCATTTAATAATTTTATGTCTTAAAACTTATTTTTTGTCGGCAAGTGTGATGAAAAACATTGTATGCATCACGGTCGGTAAGCGGAATACTAACTCGAGTCATAAAAGCCCGACGTCGGGCTTCTAACACTCTCGTTAGTAATTCCGTACTTACCTCCCTTGATGCACAATGCACTATTATTTACTTTGCCTCACAGGTATGATGAAAAACATTGTGTGTGCCACGAGCGGTAAATAAGAAATTGTGAACGAGTGTGAAAGTAAAGCCCAAGCCGAAGGCGCGTGGCGTTGTGGCTTAATAGCCTGTCCAATTTAACATATTTCAATAATAATACCCTGTATTTGTTATACCCTGTACAGGTCTTAAGAAAAGATGAGCAACATTTTTGCTATACCTTGTTAACAGTTGAACGGATTTGACAGCGCATAACTCTGTCGCCGTCAAAATGACAGCGGCGATATATTAGTGTTAGTCGCGGTTAGGCACTGAACATAAATCCTAGCTCGAACCGATCTAGATTTATTAGCACTAATGTACTGGCATTATGGTTAGCATGTGTTTACAGATACACATACCTGAATGAAGTATGTTAGGATTTGTATGTTAAAATAAATGGGAAGATTTATTCGTACGGCTAAACGTAGTCTGTCAACTCATCATCATCATCAGCCTATCGCAGTCCACTGCTGGACACAGGCCTCCCCAATTTCACGCCACCGTTCTCGATCTTCGGCTGCTCGCATCCAGCTCCTGCCAGCCACCCTGCGCAAATCGTCTTTTATGACTCGAGTTAGTATTCCGCTTACCTACCGTGATGTATACAATGTTTTTCATCACACTTGTTTTTGTCAGCCTCTGTAGCCTAGTTGGTAGTGACCCTGCCTACGAAGCTGGAGGTTCCGGGTTCGAATCCCGGCGAGGGCATTCTTTGTGTATTTATTTATCACAAATGTTTGTTCCTTGGTCATGGCTGTGTATGTATCTAAGTATCTATACGTATCTATCTATTATATATATCGTCGCCTGGTACCCACAACGCAAGCCTTAATTGAGCTTACCGTGGGACTAGGTTGATTTGCGTAAGATGTCCCAAGATTTTTTTTTTTTTTTTTACACTTGCCGACAAAAAAAAAGTTTTAAGACATAATAAAAATAAGTTTTATGTGTACCTTTATCTGTGTATCTTTATTTGTATATCTTTTAATTTTAGTTTCATGACGCATTGGTGTAAACTGTAATGACGTGTAAACTTTTGTTTCAATAAAATAAAATAAATAAATAAAATAATATTATTAAATGACGTACTGACATTCCTATTACTCCCTAGGGAATATCACTTTTCTATTACTCCCGCTACGCGCGCAAGCAATGGCGCGCTTACACAGCAAGTGTGATGAAAATAATTATTATTTAGTATTAGATATTTAAAAAAGCCTAGACGGATCCTGTAATTAAGTATTATTGAGTAGGTACCCGATTTTACAAAGTTAATATCTTTGAAAGAATAGGATGTACTAATCGATAACCAACGCTCGGCGGGGGTGAGCTTTCATACGAAATGTCACGTGATACAAACATGTCATTTAGTATGAAAACAGCTCACCCCCGCCGAGCATTGTCGATAACAGTTACGTCGATGTTTAATTTTGTCAATTTCTCCTTGTTGCTAGAAAAATATCGAGGTATACTGATAAATTATACAAACAGGATATTTACCCTTGAAAGAATTTTAACCCGAAACCTCCAATATAACCTCAACCTTCTTTGTCCACAGTTAAACCAAAATCCGTCGAGCTCCTAGCCATAGACGGAACCAACACGACAAGCATCGAAGATGGGACCACACTGGGACCACTGGTCATCTACAAGCAGATCACTATTGCGTGTCTGGTTAAAGAGGGGCGGCCGCAGCCGAAGGTCACGTGGTATTTCAACGGGAAGGAGAGAACTGATGGTGAGTGCTTTTGAATTTAAAAAATAGAAAGCTGTTTATTCAGGAACTTAGTACATAACAAGACTGTTTAAGGTGCATTTAGACCAAACGCCGTGTGGTGCCGTGTGGTGACGGCAGTAAGAATACATTTGTCGCCACCCCAACTCTTCCCATGGGTGTCGTAGGAGTCGACTAAGGGACTAAAGTGTTACTGATCATACACTTGACCCGGGTATGTCTGAAAACTACGACCGAGACCACCGGGGGATGGGCAGCAGCATCCCTAAAGTGCGGTGGAGACACTGCGATCGCCAACCTGCATGCCAAGCGTGGCGATTATGGCAACTACCCCCCATGAAAAGACAAACAAGGCCGCGGCCCCGAGGTTCCGGCGACCCCCGGTGCCCTGGTTATGGTAGCGGCCAGGGTGCTAGCGGGGTCAGGGGTGCTAAGAATCTCCGGCAAAGATCCGGCTACCACCACCGACGATCTCTGGCCCTGGCAACGTACAACACACGTACACTGCGGACCGACGAAAAGTTAGTGGAACTGGAGGAAGGATTGAGCAAGTTGCGTTGGGACATTGTGGGATTGTCAGAAGTCCGAAGAGAGGGCGAGGACACGATAATCCTAAGGTCCGGCAACTTGCTCTATTTCCGGGAGGGTGACCAACAGTCCCAGGGAGGTGTCGGGTTCATCGTCCACAAGTCCCTCGTAAACAACGTGGTGAAGATCGAGAGTGTGTCGGCTAGGGTGGCATACCTTATACTCAGAGTATCTGAGAGATACTCGCTGAAGGTCATACAGGTGTACGCGCCGACTTCGACACACTCCGACGACGAGGTGGAGGCTATGTATGAAGATATCTCAAAAGCCATGCATAGCTCCAGAACCTACTTCACCGTTGTTATGGGGGACTTCAACGCAAAACTGGGCAAGAGAGATGGTGACGAACTGAGGGTGGGGCAATTTGGGGTTGGACGTCGAAACCACCGGGGCCATCTGCTGGCTGGTTTCTTGGAGAAGGAGGGACTCTACATGATGAACTCCTTCTTTAAGAAACGCGAGCACAGAAAATGGACTTGGATGAGTCCCGACGGTGCAACTAAAAACGAGATCGACTTCATCATGTCGACGAAGAGACATATATTCAACGATGTTTCTGTGATCAGTACGGTTAAAACCGGTAGCGATCACCGCCTGGTAAGAGGCACGTTGAATATATGTCCTAAGCTAGAACGCTCGCGACTGATGAAGTCTACGCTCCGTCCTGCACTCCATCTCCAAAACCCCGAGAGCTTTCAGCTGGAACTCCAAAACCGTTTCGATTGCCTAGGCGATGATGTGGACGTATTCAACGACGGGTTTGTGGAAGCTGTCCATAGCGCTGGGTCTAAGTTTTTTAAGACCCAGCGGACAAATAAGACCAGAAAGCTCTCAGACTCCACTCAGAAGCTAATGGAAAAAAGAAGTGAACTGGTTCTACAATCCTCAGTTGATGCGACTTTATACCGGCAGCTCAACAGACAGATCTCTAAGTCCCTCAAACGCGATATGCGCCAATTCCGTACCAAGTGTATAGAAGAAGCCATCGAGCGGAACAAGGGCTCTAAAGTTTTTGCAAGGGATCTGTCTGTTGGGCAAAGCCAGCTCGCCAAATTAAAGACTGAGGATGGTAGAATCGTCACATCCAGATCTGAGCTGCTGAGTGAGATAGAGGGTTTTTATGGACAGCTGTACACAATACAATACAATACAATACAATAACTCTTTATTGCACCTCAAAGACAATTACAAAACAAATAATAAAAGTACATGTTTGAAAGAGGTAAACAAAAGGCGGTCTTATCGCTAAAGAGCGATCTCTTCCAGACAACCTTTGGGTAGAGGAGATAAGAAAGACACGTCAACTAGCAAACCCGAAGTTGATCTAGCGGAAGACCTCAGAGCTAGACTGACCCGACACTATACAGAAGACATCCCGGACATCAGCCTGTGCGAGATTAGAATGGCTCTTGAACAGCTCAAAAATAACAAGGCGCCTGGGGAGGACGGAATTATAGCTGAGCTTCTGAAGGCGGGTGGTAAACCGATCCTTACGGCCCTTCAGAAGTTGTTCAATTCCGTCTTACTGGAAGGGAGAACGCCAAAGGCATGGAACAGAGGTGTGGTGGTACTGTTCTTCAAAAAAGGTGACAACGCTTTATTGAAGAACTACCGACCCATCTCACTTCTGAGCCATGTCTATAAGCTGTTTTCAAGAGTCATTACGAATCGTCTTGCACGCAGGCTTGATGACTTCCAGCCTCCCGAACAAGCCGGTTTCCGAAGAGGCTTTAGTACCGTAGACCACATCCATACGCTTCGCCAGGTTATACAGAAGACCGAAGAATATAACCTGCCCCTCTGTTTAGCGTTTGTGGACTACGAGAAAGCCTTCGATTCGATCGAAACATGGGCAGTACTACAGTCTCTCCAACGGTGCCAAGTCGACTACCGCTATATCGAGGTGTTGAAGTGTTTGTACGAGAGCGCCACAATGTCAGTCCGACTCCAAGACCAGAGCTCGAAGCCTATTCTGCTGCAGCGGGGAGTTAGGCAAGGAGATGTCATCTCCCCTAAGCTGTTTACCGCTGCACTGGAGGATGTCTTTAAGACTCTGGACTGGAGAAGACTGGGTATCAACATAAACGGCGAGTACCTCACTCACCTTCGATTCGCTGATGATATAGTAGTCTTGGCTGAGACCTTGGAGGACTTAAGTACTATGCTCGTTGACCTCAGTAAAGCCTCCGAGCGAGTTGGTCTTAGGATGAACATGGATAAGACGAAAATCATGTCGAATTCCCATGCAGCACCAACTCCCGTAATAATCGGAGACTTTACACTCGAAGTTGTAGACGAATATATATACCTAGGGCAAACTATTCAGTTAGGTAGGTCCAACTTCGAGAAAGAGGTCAATCGTCGAATCCGACTCGGTTGGGCAGCGTTCGGGAAGCTACGACACATATTTTCGTCCAATATTCCGCAGTGTTTGAAGACGAAAGTCTTTAATCAGTGTGTGTTGCCAGTGATGACATACGGTACTGAAACGTGGCCGCTTACAATGGGTCTCATAAGAAGGCTCAAAGTCACCCAAAGGGCAATGGAGAGGGCTATGCTAGGAGTCTCTCTGCGTGATCGGATTAAAAATGAGACCATCCGCAGCAGAACCAAAGTAACCGAAATAGCTCTCCGAATCGCTAAACTGAAGTGGCAGTGGGCGGGGCACATTGCGCGTAGAACCGATGGCCGTTGGGGCGGGAAGGTTCTTGAGTGGCGGCCACGTACCGGAAGGCGTAGCGTGGGTAGGCCCCCCACAAGGTGGACCGATGACCTGGTGAAGGTCGCAGGAGTCCGCTGGATGCGGGTGGCGCAGGACCGGTCATTGTGGCAATCTTTGGGGGAGGCCTATGTTCAGCAGTGGACGTCTTTCGGCTGATATGATGATGATGATGATAGACCAAACGAGCATTCGCTCATTCAATGGTTTTAAGAAAATAGCGTTTGACGATGAAATTATGTTTTCTGAACTAATAGTATTTTAATAAATAAATCAGTATGAGTGTGAAAATTCGTTAAAATGTTTGGCAAATATCATGTCGACTCCACGTGAGATGGAAACTCCGATAACAAGTAATGAATGATTCAATGTCCCGCATATTTTTAGTATAGCAATAAAAATATCTAACTTACTTGTTCTCGTAAAATTTTATATTTACTGGTAAATAAATACAATAAAACTTAATTCCTCGATAAACGTATACATCTCCATATATTATTCTTAATGCCAAACTACACAGGGCATATAAATGTGCACAATATTCATGGATACTTGGTATTCTGCGAAGTACCCAGAACGCGCGTCGCATAATATATAACAGCAGGTAATTCTGAGATATCGTTTTAACCAATATCTGAATAATATATTTAGATGTACACCGTGGGCTGTTTAAACCTAACCGATTTTAACAGTTAATTCCTGACCACATTTAGAAACTATAATGTCTTATAAACATCTGGATATAGCCTAGTTTTCAGAGTTATTACTCCGTACAAAAGGTTTTTTAACGGCGTTGCGTTGGTGCCATTACGGAGAATAGTCTCGCTAACCTCATTAATGGATGTCAAAAAGTAAAATAAAACCCTTAAAAAATGTGGTTTTTCTAAAAAAACACTCAGTGCCAGTTTTATGAATAACATTTACTTTTTATGTTAAAATACATTCAAAAATAGTAACAAAAAAGAATAAAAATGTTTTTTTGCCAAAAATGACTAAATTCATAAAATATTTTTTGTTTGATTTCTTATTTTCAACAGAAATGCGTGGTTACAATCTTTCGAGTTATAAGGGTGTATACAATCTGTTATAAACACTGAAACAATTAATAATAACAACCGTATTCATCATCATCAGCCTTTTTAAGCTCACTGCTCGATATAGGCTTTTATCACCTTTACATATTTATTTATTTACTCTTTATGGCACGAAAGAAAACTTTAATGTACAAAAGGCAAATTTAATGCCCAAAGGCATTCTCTACCAGTCAACCTTAAGGCAGAAGTTGTGTGCTCATACAAAAATGTACTTTGTCGCCCTTTTTCAAAAGTTGTTACGTAAAATTTGACTTCGTAACACAAAAATTTGTTATCATCAAAGGCCCATCATTATGAGCAATTTTTTTGCAATCGATCCTTTTATGGATAAGGGAGATTAAAGCCACATTGCACGCAGAGCAGATGGTCGATGGGGTCGAAAAGTGCTCGAGTGGAGACCACGGCTAGGCAAACGCAGCGTAGGACGTCCACCCACAAGATGGACAGACGACATTATGAAGGTCGCCGGGACACGCTAAATGCAGGTCGCATCTAACGGGTACATGTGGAGGTCCAGATGGGAGGCCTATGTTCAGCAGTGGACGTCTTTCGGCTGATACGATGATGATGATGAGGATAGACTTCCTTGTAAATCTAATACCTATGTAAATTTACATACACCTGTATGTTTTGTGAATATTTCGTATTGCCTCAGGACGCAAAGCTATCATTCTTAGCTCAAAGCCACCACGATCTGAGGTACAGTCGCTTGCAATAATTCTATTCACGTAAAACACTAAATACCGTGTGGTAACGGCAGTAAGATTACATTTGTCACCACCCCAACTGATCCCATATGTGTAGTAAGAGTCGACTAAGGGATTGAAGTGTCACTAACCATTCATTTATCGAAGATGATGGGCAGCAACGTCATTATGGTAGACACACTACTGTGATTGCCAACTCGTTTACCTAGCGTGGTGATTATGGGCATTTACCTCCTAATGTATATATATATTACATGTCATATGCCAAAGAAAAAGTATCGAAGTTTAGCAATGCCGGAGGTTGTATTTAAACCCACGTCCTCAGCTTTCGTGGCTGATGACTAAGCCACTTGGCCACTCCAGCTGATAAAATAATAAATATAATAGAGCAACTACTTAAAAGAAACACAATAAAAAAAACAATTTGAGTTGTTCCACAAAATGAAAGGTTGTCGTCACCACGCGGCCCAAACGGGATACACTCGTAATTTGTCCTGGCTTAGCCACCTACATGCTGAGTTGTCACCCTTTTGTGGCAAGCTGGTTGTTGTGTGCTTATTTGTAACATGTGTACAATTGTACATGTCCATTGTGCTTGTCTTGTATAAATTTTGTTTCATTTAATTAACACTTTCCATGTGCAGCTAAAATCGATAGTGTCACCTCTCACGTGAGAAATCTCGCACAAAATTTCAATACCTAATGTTATCAAATTGTCACTTTTTACAGCTGATACGTGCGGGTAAGTTAACGTAGGTTAATTAGCTTGCTCGTGCAAATTTCAAATACCTATATTTAAATAGGGTCGTGCATCATATATGCTGCATTCACGTATCATCAATACTTTCAAATACATCACATGTGATGCATGTTAGGGAACGTGTTAATATTATTAACTATAACTGCTACATTAACTATGACTGTACATATCGTGTAATATTCATAGGTTTTCGTCGGTCACATTTAGTATGCGGGCGGCGTGCAAGTGATAAATTACGAGGTTGGCCCGCTTATACGAGAAACGATAACCGATTGTGGCAATATCAAGTATACGCCTATCTTTGCTGAAATAATTCAATCCAATTGGGAATCAAAGCCTTAAAATCAACCTTTGGTCCGATTTCGTAATTATGGTTTCTTACAACAAATAATTCCTCTTACGTAGCTAACTGTAAGAGGAATTATTTGTCGTTGTTTCGTAATTGATTACTTATTCTTCTTTCATCATCATCAGCCTATGATAGTCCACTGCTGAACGTAGGCCTCTCCTATTAACTATGCGTATACACGCATCAGGAGGTAAATGCCCATAATCGCCACGCTGGGCAAGCGGATTGGCGATCGCAGTAATGTGTCCACTATGATGACGCTGCTACCCATCATCAATGTTTTATCAAATAATGGTTAGTGACACTTCAATCCCTTAGTCGACTCTTATACGACACCCGCAGTTCTTCTTTAGTACCTAGTTAATTACTGCTAATAGCTGGCTATTAAAGTTTATGTAAAACTCAAATCAAATCATTTTTTTTAACATAGGTAATTTTTAGTTACAAAATAAATAATTTGATTGGAGTTTTACAAAAACTTCAAAGTTAAATCTTTGGCTTGCTATAGCTTTTTAATGAAGACGGACAGATGCACTGACGGACATAGTGAAATTATAAAAATTCCTTGTTTACTACAAAACACTGAAAACCGGACACCTGCAACTACTTATTTCAAAAAATCCATCGTAAAGAAATATAGTGCATAAAACGTTCAACCACTGCAATTCTGTTCTATAATTTATTCCATTTAGCTGCCCAGTAGACAACAAAATAAAAAATAAAACCTCTTTCTTTGTTACCGCCCATTTTCACAAAACGCCGTAAGCGCCGTAATCGTACACCTATCGTATACCCTTTTGTAAGTAAGAGAGTTCTTAATAAATTATTCTTTGACCTTTCCTATGCAACGATGCACACATTCCATTGCAATTTAAGCCTTATCTTCTTACATTGAAGCTCCAATGAGCAATCAAAATGGCACCTTGAAACTTTATTCATTGTTAAAAATCGGTTAAGTGCGAGCTGGATTAGTGTTTCAATAAAATTCAATTACAGGAACACAAATTCATTTCTTAAAGATGAGTCTAAGGCTTGAGTAGATGCTTGAACGGTCTGCCTGGCTGGCGTGACTTACGGCGAGGCGTCCATGTTAAAAGCTCAGTCACACCAACTCTCTGCCTTTTCGCCGAAAATTGTGTAGCCCAATTTGCCTTCCCAACCAACTTTTTACAGAAATCTCATTTGGCCGAATTTCATTTCCCAGCTTTACGTAATCCAACCTAACTTAACCTAACCTAGTGCGTAATTCTCATTTCCCAACTATGGGGTTGGGAAATGAAATGGTTGCGAAATAATTAATTGCCAAAAGTTATTCGGCCGAATGACACTTCTGCGAAAAGTTGGTTGGGAAAGGAAATTCGGCAATACAATTTTCGGCGAAAAGGCAGAATACCCTGCAAATGCCATAGTAGATGGTACACTACTTGCAAAACACGCGCACTTGTAATGCCAAGCCTGCGGAGTATCTATTATCTAACATTTACAACGCTTACGCCACGCACAAGCATCTAGTGTGACTCGGCCGTAAGGAAATGGAAACGTATGCGTGTAGTCAGAGTGCACACCGTCGTAATCCTTTGGCCGCTTGCATATAACAGTAACCATATTACATTAAATCAAATTTTGTGACTACCTCGAATCTTCTCGTGGGTGCCGTAAGAGTCGACTAAGCGATTATGACCACTCGTTTATTAAAAAATCATGATGGGCAGCAGTGTCATCAATGTCATCATAGTATCACTACAACAATCACCAACCCATTTGTCCAGCGTGGCGATTATGGGCATTTCATTCTAATGGCCTGGCCAGGACATTGATCTAAGGCTACTAGCGGTGACCGAACCCATAAGTTGTGATGAGAGGCTGCTATCGGAACTCCCTCTCGCATATGTGGTTTTCCGCCAGGCCATGTGTCCAAACGTAATAAGAGAGGCTTATGTCCAGTTGTGTACGGAAATAGGCTGATGATGATATTATATTTCAATTAGAGCCCACTGTTAGAGACATGGATAATTTATTTATTCACCTCGTAAGGCCTAACGTCCTATTTTTAGGACAGCAAAATTTACTAGTAACGGCTCGTGACGGCAAATTTTTCAAAGAAATATGAATTTTATTTTGTAGGTTCCAAGTCCAAGATTAAAAATAAAATGTCCTTTTTTTAGGACACTGGGTTATTACTTCACTTGTAAAAAGGATGGGCCTTACGGAATTCATGTAAATTTCATATATTACCCATATTGAATCCTACATGTACCCCAATCGAAATACTACTCATTCTTTCTGCAATAGGATTCATTCTAATTCAAGCTTTCTTCAATGTTTCCTCTTCCAATTTCCTCCTTACGCCTTGGACTTTAGTCCAATAGACAAGAGTTGATTTTCGTTAGAGTTGATAAGATTCTGTATTCATACCATGAGTTGGCAAGTAACAGTTACGTTAGCGTTACTCTACGAACAAATAAAACATGGAAGCCGCACGCCATACTAAATTGCCTTTCAAAAACCGACCAATAGCATGTTGGGCCATGCTCAGTATAGGGTTCTGTAGTTATTCGAAAACGGCTGGGCCGATTATATTCGAAATAGTTTTATTTTAAAGTATTCTGTAAGCCCATTCATGATTATTTTCATATTTTTTGGACCTACGGATCAAAAGTGAGAGGGGGGAAGTTAGAGGGGGGAGGGGAACACCGGTAAAATATCTCGGGTAAATACAAATGTAATCTGTTATAAGGCTAGGCGCTTTTAACCATACTCTAACAAGAGCAAGCAATACATGCTACCCGTCCCGTATCCAAATCTCTTTCGGCATTCTGTAGCAGCGTAGGAGATATGGTGCTGCCATCTATATATTTTGTGGAACAATTCAAATTGTGATGTCAACGTGATGGACTAGTTTACGTATTGAATAAACAGTAAATGAAAATGAATAATGAAAAATATTTATTTAAGATAAGTTGCATAAATACACACTTAAATGCTAGCGTAATATGTTCCTTGCAAGTTTCTTATCTTAACGTAAAAAACAAATTTGGAAATCGGTGGACCCCGCACTAGGCAGGCCTGTGTCGCGGAGACCAGTGCTCAGCGTGTTACAAAGATAAGGTGAGGTCGGTTTTTACACTTTTTACATCAGTCTAGTGATTTGTCTAACAAAAACTAATGATATAAATTAAATACAAGAAAAAACAAATTTAGGTTACAAAAATACTTGAAAAGTTATTCTAAATACAAACAAAATGGGAGAAAATTAAAATTAGAATTAAGGTACATTTTTCGGATTCCGTGAAAGCAGGTTAACTCCAGTTTGTGATTTACTTTAGCAA
>JALPQI010010089.1:0-44401 GCA_025490895.1 Thaumatotibia leucotreta | reverse complement strand
AGTTCGAAGTCCAACACCCGGATAAAGATAGTGGCATATGTTATAGTTTTCACCTAGGTGGAGTATTGGCAATATGCAGCATTCTATTATACTTGTTAGAGCTAATCATGCATATTTTATTAGCCTTATTCGCAGGTAGACTATTACTATCTGGGGATGTAGCGACATCTGTTGACAGTTCATTTGGAGTTCCGATGACAGTCTTCTCAAACGCTGCTTGAACGACTTCTTGTTGTTGTGGTAATGGTGATTCCACATCCAGTTCCAGGTCCATTACAATTTCAGTGACAGTTCGAGGTTCATCACCCGGAGCCAGCTCATTAAAACTTTCATTATGTCTTGTTCCCTTAGCGTTCGGTGAAACGGCCAGCGTGGAATGAGTTTGAGTTTTATGGCGTTTCTTTGTGCTAGATTTGCAAATTACTTCCAGATTAGATACCCTTGCATTTTAAATTTTCAATTGTATTTTTTAGTACTTTATTTTCGGTGAGTAAGGTTTCAATTTCATTATCTGCTATCGTAAGTTTGTCCTGCAGGTCATCGACTTTGGATTGTAGGGCTTCAATTTTGTCCCTTAGCCCTTCTCCTATCTCTGGACAGCTCCTGTTAATCTCAACGAAATTCGATGATGAAGATGATGATGATGAGTTTAAATCGTCTTCATCAGGCAGGGAATCGAAGGAGTTCTTAGTAGAAACCTTGACGTCATATTTTTATTTTTATTCCCTTTGGTCTTCTCAGGAATTGGAGAGGATGATGCACTAGTGATACTTTTTTTAGACCTTTCCATGGTATCCTTTGATTTAATACATGGATTGCATAACCAGTTTTCTTTATTTTCCTTGCTCATAACACGAAACTGGGTTTCACTGACTTTAGTGCAAGTTACATCATATGAGTTTTTACAGGATACGCATTTCAAGAATTGCCTTGTCTTAATAATGTTCTTACATTGTGAACATGCAACAGGTATTTTTTTCGGTGGCATTATTTATTTTATGTCGATTTGTGTAAGTCGGAATCTTAAGAATGTTTGCCAGTCTCTGAACGCAACTGACTAGTGCCGTCGCGTGGAACGGAACGCAAATGTCAGCTGACAGCTGTCACTCACCTCATTAGTATTGTCACAATAACAGCTGGTTAAATACCGCTTTTCTAATCCTTTTTTTTGTCTTTTGAAACTGTTATTTTGAAAATTGTTTATGTGTGGGTGATGGGAAGAATTCTTACTATTCAAAGTTCGTTGAAAATTAGACAAAATGGGTACGCATGCTGATAAGTGTGTCTTCACTTCAGCCTAGACCATATATAATATAAAAACGCAGATCAAGTTCAAACTCCTAAAGATACTTGTCTTAATTGTCGTTACAAAGCTGACTGCCATTAAGGTTTTTTAATTTCACGCTAATTGGGTGTACCTAAAAGTGAAAATGCCCAAATATTGGTACTCCTACAAAATAGGAAATTCAAGCAGTCATTTGTTAATCTTCCTTAATTGTGTACAAAGTTTTTGCGAACTGCTCAGCAGTCGTAGCCCTATTTTTGGCGGAACCAGTTAAACATTCACGCGGCTTCGTCGGTGTCGCGTCTCTTTAATGTATCAAAGGCTAGCGTTGCAGGCCTACAAGGACTAATTGACTGTGCTATGCTTTTGAACAAAAACTGGTCAGAACATGTCGGGCCACAGTTTAGGGTTTCGTAGTTAGCCAAAGACGGAGCCGATTATGTTCGAAATAGTTTTCTTTTAAGTATTAACACAGTAAAAAAAAAAAAAATAAATAAATAAATATCTTGGGACATCTTACACAAATCGACCTAGTCCCACGGTAAGCTCAATTAAGGCTTGTGATGTGGCTACCAGGCGACGATATATATAATAGATAGATACATATAGATACTTAAATACATAGACAGCCATGACCAAGGAACAAACATTTGTGATAAATAAATACACAAAGAATATGCCCTCGCCGGGATTCGAACCCGGAACCTCCAGCTTCGTAGGCAGGGTCACTACCAACTAGGCTACGGAGGCTGACAAACAAATAAATTATAAATAAAAAAAATTGCCTCAGGTCCTGCCGGGGAGGTAGAGTGCCCAGATGGCTGGCCGCATTGCCGCGCTGGACTGCTATGCTGAGTCTTTGCGCGAAATACTGGCCAGCCCTCTGGTCACCCGACGCCTCTATAAGGCGCTTGGAAATGTCCTTATAGAGGCGACGCGCACTTGGCCCCCACGGCCCCAGTGTTTCAACCCCATTATTATCATCATTCATCATCATTTCACCCGAAAGACTTACACTGCTGGGCATAGACCTCGCCTAATGATCGCCAATATGACCGATTCTGTGCTGCTGGCCTCCAGCGAGTTCCTGCGTCCTTGACCAGGTCGTCGGACCATCTTGTGGGAGGTCTGCCTACACTGCGTCTTCCGGTACGTGGACGTCCGGTCGTTCCGGTGCGTCCAGCAGTTTCTGGCCCCATCGGCCATCTGATCTTCTGGCAATGTTCCCAGCCCACTGCCACTTAACCTTTCGTATGCTTAGTAGCAGATCTGTTCCAGTACAATTTGACTTTATGAAATAGCCATCAAAGTTAAAAGTTGTTTGTATTACTTGACGCCGACGCATACTAAAGGTTAAGTCTGGTATTTTTGAGAGCAATTTTTTCAAAAGAGTATATGGTCCTCTTGCGGATCTCTTCATTTCTGAAAAGTTTAAAGTATTATTATTAGCCTAATATTCATGTCATAATGCTTTTATCCAGCAAAGGGCGTCTGAAATTATGATGACGATTATTTCCGCCAGAAAATCGACATTAACCTCAACATAAAACATTCGCAGCAACATCATTAAATCAAAACGTGCCACAAAATCAATGAATGGAAAATATGTACAGGTTCGAGGTCTGCCTATTAACAAAACTGCAAGAATACGCACTCGGTGCAATGTAAATAAAACGATTTAGGTAGGTACCAGTATGTAGCTGTTAAAAATAAAATAAAATAAAAAATAAAAATAAAACTAAACCGTCGTTTAATATGAGGAGTGTCAAACGCCTATTTTTATAAAGCATGATTTAATGTCATGCCACCATTTTCTAGTTTAATCGTAGATGGGATTGGGGTTCACAGTAATGTGTCCACTATGATGACGCTGCTGCCCATCATCAATCTTTTATCTAATAATGGTCAGTGACACTTCAATCCCTTAGTCGATTTTTACGACACCCGCAGGAGGAGTTGGGGTGATGACAAATGTATTCTTACTGCCATACTGCAGTCACCACACGGCCAATTAACGTCAAAAGAGAGTTTCAAAAGGGAGCTTATTGTTGGTGATGGCGCTTACATCACGCGTCGTCTTATTTGTATTTGCGGATCGTTGATAACAGCGTATGCGCCGTTGCCTCTCTCTCTCACACTTGTGAATTCGTACGTAAGTATGACAGGGAGGCAACACTTCGTTCGTGGTTCGCGGTAACTCTAACGTTATTTATCGAAAGCAACCTTCATCTTCAATAAGTGCGGGTAGTTCGAAAAACTCACGCAGCTCGAAGGTGTTGATACATTTTCTCGCCAGTCTGCCTGAGACCACGGGTGTATTGTCATGCCCGAAACGTCAGGATATAATTAAAAGAAAGTTTACGCGATTAAGACCCGTTTGTCTTTAAAATATGAGTGATAACCGTGAAAGTTTAAATCAATATGTCCCAAGATAATATATGTATTTATTTATTTTGCAAAAAGCCCAACCCGTTTGGTTTCGCAGCAACACGGACGGTCGCTTGCTACTAATTAAATTCCCTCATGGACGGTGTTTCCATTTCGTTTCCGAGCCGGTCCAATTTTGTAACCGATTTCCGATGCACTTTGACAATTCTGTACTTGGCAATCTGTTGTGAATTAAGCAGACGTTTATGTCTGTTAGACTGGTTAGGGTGATTAATATTCCTGTCGCGGTGAGGCGATTGGAAACGCAACTTGTGTGAAAAGGACAACAGAGTAAACACTTTCTGTTGGTATTTTGTTCCAAAAGTTTAAATCATAATGATAGCCGCGGCAGTATAAAAGGTCTTGCGCATTATAACAACTTCAACCCAGATGCCCGCAGAGCACGAGCCTAACCACGGGAGCTCGTGCAGCCACTGGATCACTGATCCACAAAGCCGCAGATAGGCCAATAACCTCAAAGCCGCAGAAAGGCCGACAGGCACCAAGCCACAGATTGGCCATCCCGCCATGGATTGGAGGCAAGATCGCCAACCGTAACCCAGCACAGGGGCTACAAAGAAGAAAAAGGGCTCTATAGCCGAGCCCGAGATAGCCCGGACTGTCGTAACGGCCCGCGACAGATGCCGCCAAAAAGGGCAAACAGCCTGATATTTGATAAAAGATTGATGATGGGCAGCAGCGTCATTATAGTGGACACATTACTGCGATCGCCAATCCACTCACCCAGCGTGGTGATTATGGGCATTTACCTCCTAATGCGTCTATACGCATAGTTAATAGGAGAGGCCTACGTCCAGCGGTGGACTATCTTAGGCTGATGATGAGCAGTGTCATTAGAATGGCCACACTACTGCGATCACCAACCCGCTTGTCCAGTGTGGCGATTATGGGCATTTACCTCCTGCGTTCCTACTACTTTTTAGTGCGAGAAGTGGGTCAGCTTACGTCAGGTCCAAAACTTCGGAGGGCCATCTGTACTAAAAAACGTCGTACGAGACACGTGCAAAAAGGAAATTCGAAATGAGTGGCGATGTTTTAAAACACGACCGAAGGGAGTTCATGTTTTTTGCACTTGTGTCGTAAAGTACTATTTCAAAACTGACATATTTCCTTTTCTTGCTAAGTGTAAATATTTACGAAATCTGGACATCTTAAGACTATTTTCCCGCAGCTACAAAGGAATTAGTAGCTGCCCCAGTGCCCTAGTAAATCCCCAATTTAGTGCCAAAATAAAAAAAATAGTCTAATTTGCTCTTTAGATAATAAAATTAGGGGCGAACTTAAAGTCTATGACCAAAAACGCCAATTTCATAGGCAATGACCCAATAATGGGCCCCAACGGCATATTTTATGGCGACTGTACCTATTGCATATAGATTTGTTCACTGGTACTGCAATTACATAGGTAACATAGTAGATAAGAAGGAAAACTGATAGAAGGCGCATGGAAAAACCCATTTTACTAAGAGATGTCCTACGCCGTACTACTTAATTAGTGGTATCAATGAAAATTGACCGATTACCATTAATCGCCTGCGTCATGGGCTTGTTTAAATACCGTACATAACTACCTGTGAATTCCTAAGAGTTGTACAGCCACCGTTTATCATGTACTTACATGATACCAGGGTGGCTTAGACAAGTTGCCAATCGCTAACGCTTAATCGTTAGTCGTAAATAAAAGGCAGCTAACTGTCTTTGTCGAACTAATATGAAAGAGTGACAGAGAGGGAAAACTACAATACGCTACTATGCGTTAGCGATTGGCAACTTGTCTAAGCACCCTGTAGCCCTACTATGACTTTGCAAGTATCGGTAACGTTAAGTTTTACTCGAAACGTATAGCAATAGCCGTACTTACATAACTATTAAAATATTATCTAACCGGGTTACTCACGTATTTAAGTTGATGATTGCTCGACATGTTTCGACCCATTAAGAAGGTCCTCGTCCGGATCACCCTCGGCCAAAGCCCGTCGCGTACTGACTTAAATACGTGAGTAACCCGGTTTGATAATATTTTAATATGTTTAAGTCTCACGTTCGTTAGTTATAATTAGTAATTTATATATAATTATATATATATTAGTAGCCGTACGAGCGTTTACTTTCTACCCGGCTCGCCCGCGCCAATACGCAAATATATTACAAATTATAAATTTATATACAGTATGTCTAGTTACTGTATAAAATACCGACGCACCTCGTTAAATTTGAGATTACTCAATAAGATATTTCGATGAAAAAAAAAACAATAATTACAACGTGCTTATTTTGAACCTAATGTGCCTTTCAAAGACTAATATAGCATTTCCAGACAGTCTGTCTCTAAGGCAAAATTCTGGACGCAAAGTCATACACATGCACTTCTCCTCGTACATGATAAGCACACACCAACATAATCTCGTAGACTATGGCCTACCTGTCAGCGGCCGGCCATGATTTTTCAAGTATCGATAACTCGACACGTAAAGCAGGCCAACGCGCACACTCCAATACGTCAGTGCGAACGCGATATAATGCATTAAGTATCTATACTTTTCAAGTCATGGTTCGGCGACTGACCTCATCATTCGCGATTTGCGAACGAGTTGAACTTGAAAGCAAAGGCAGTCTGCATAAATCGTATACAAATTACGAGTACGCGATGCCGGAGACTAGTTAATAAGGCTCTCAGTTAGTCGGAACGAAATGCACACATTCAAAACGGCGGCTATTATAAGATCACATTACATTGTATAGCGACGGATAATCCGTAATATTTTATACATCCATGATGCCTCCAATTTCTTTAGAACTTTTTGAACTGATTGAAGACGTTTCCAAGAAAATATATATTATAATAAGCATTTAAAATAGATACTTAGGTAGGGTCTTCTAATTTCTTTAAAAACGATTCCTTGTTGGGCTTCCGTACGAAGGAAATCTAATAATAGGTATAGGTACCATGAAGCCTACTTCATATTGTACCAATACAAGAAGACTCTTTTACTAATTTGACCGATTATTTATGAAATAAATTCATTATTCCGGAGTAATTTTATACAGAAGGCTTAGCAAATGATTATTGAGACAACATATCGCGAACTTAAGTGTGCACTTTGAACTCAAGGTTTTATTAAGTTTTAATTTATTTTCAAAACTACAATTTATGTACATAGATTAAATCTAACTAATCTACTTAACCTAACCTAAGTATATCTATGATTGGCCCTTGTGGCATTGTACCGAGGACGCTGGCGGCATTTCCTCGCTGTATCGCAATACTGATGCGTTGTGCGAGGAAGTCGCCCGCTCTTCGGTCTTTAGCTATGTTGCAGGTTTGTTTGTTTTCTCCTAACGAATGCTGTACAATTACAATTATACATTAAATGCATCCTGACGTTTTAGTTTATACCAAATAATTAAACTCAACTACCCTTCTTAGCTTATAATTTAGACCTTTATAGATTAAGATAAGTTACCTAAGGCAATCTGTAATTTTATCATTGAAATAACGAGTTAGTATTCTACGAGTAGATTATTAATACCTCAAACTACTTTTTATTAAACATAAAACACACCTAAAATCGAAAGCAGTACACATCCAACCATTACTAATAAAATAACTAAGCAATCATTTTTCTAATAACTAAACTATCGTTTTTTCTTTATTCCTAATTAATAAATCAACACAGTAAAAACACATTATTCATCATAACCATTCCATAACTAACGATCGGGTAAACCGCTATGTAACATTCAAAAAGGGCGTAACCACCACGAGTATTTCATACAGATATGCCCTTTTCGAGCCGATACGAAGGGCAATTAAGTGACAAATACCCACAGATCATTAAAACATAGTCTTTAATCGCTGTTATAGTTGTCAGTCAGTAGTCATTCGTCGGACGGTTTCATTGCAACTTTGTGAAGTGATAAACGGACAATGTTAAGGATTTTATTGTGTTTTGCGTGCGTGTTTTGTTTTGGTGGAGCGTTGATAACGAAAGGTATTTTTTTGTTGTGTTATTGATAGTAGGGTTATACAGTGTGTTACGGGCATTTCTCTGAGCGTTTCACCGCCTTGATTTCGATGGCAGCCTTATCACACGAATCCCATGAGAGATGCAATAACTTTTGGATCACAGAATTAGATTTGGATAGAAGAAACAAGTTCATTCATTTGTATGGCGGCCGAGCGTGTCAGATTTTGTACTGAAGTTCTTACTTGCCTATGATTTTAAATATGTCTCAGGCCCTTGAGTAGGTATTCATATTTTTTTGTGTTGTTGCAATTAATATTACTTAAGGACGCATTATTAATGTTTTTGTTAACTTCAACTTACAAAATTTGACGCCCGAAAGCAGCAAGCTGCGATTAAAGACGGACAGGACAACTCAGTGGATTTCTCTGAGTTCATTTGACACGCTAAATAGATAGGTTTGCTTGATCTATGGTATAGGTACATATGTTTTGGATACATTGGCAGACGTAGCTTAAAAATACCAACATATCCAAAAAAAAAATGTAATGCACGCGGATTTTTTTTTTTGGATTTTATGGCCTGGTTTCAAGACTGATACCCGCGGAAATCGAGTAATAATATTGCCATCGAAATCACGGCGTTTGAAACGCTCGTAGAAATGCCCCATGATACTGGTTTTTATTGATTTTTAGTCAAACCGTGAAACTGAACTGAACTGAAACGTAAAGAACTGTTCGACATGATGCCAACATCCACTTTTCATCATCGCACCGCTCGCCACCGACTGGGCGCTCATCCTCACACCTTGCAACCTAAATGGTCGCGCACCGTGCGGTTTCAGAGGAACTTCCTCTCGCGGACGTTCCGTCTGTGGAATGAGCTCCCCATGCATGTGACACCCCTGGGGTTGCAGGCGCCCATAGGCTACGGTGACTGCTTTCCATCAGGCGGGCCGTATGCTTGTTTGCCACCGACGTGGTATAAAAAAAAAATTTGATTCAAAATCCTAATTTGGGTCGTTTTTGGTGCAAAGGTTGTCCATGTCCATGGCTATACAGCGTGGAAATGCTGCCAGCGTAATGGGTGTACCTTTGCACCGGGAACGGCGAGGGACGGGGCGTTAATTTAGTTTATTAAGCTTTGTGTTCGTGTTTTTAATGTGTTTGTCGTATCTATATGTAGTTAGTTTGATTTTCTAGGTTAGCTATTAGTAAATTGTAAATCCTAATTTTAAAAAATTAACTTGGTATCTAAGAAAAATTAATTGTGAAGGAATGTACTTCAATATTAATCGTTATAATTTGGACTTGACAATGACTCAATGACAGATTCGCAGCCACTCGCAACGTTTGACAACTAAGCAGTACAGGTGTAGTGAGAAATTACTTGCCTTCGGAAACGTTCGTAAACACATGCTGTTTCAGGCAGTGTCACCGAGTCTGACTGAAGTAGCATGACAGCTATTACTGTCAGTCTCAGTGAGATAGACTGAAACAGCATGACGTTGACGAACGTTTCCGAAGGCAAGTCATTTCTCACTACATCTGTACACGCTTTACATTGATCGTTCAGAGGAAATAAACTTGATCTTGATTGTACGGTCAATTTAAATGTTTCTCAAATGTTAATACTTGAAAACAATTGCTAGAAATGCGTATTATTACACATTACTGCGATTGCCAATCAGACATGTTGCATGATGACAGTTGGACTGTGATAGGCTGATGATGTTAAGTGACCCATTTTCGTTAAAGCCCGGTTAATTTACATACACTTTCCTTTATGAAATTTGACGTACAAGTTGTTTTTTTTTTAATATTTTGTAGAAAACACGCTTAAATATTTTGTACGACATATTTCATTAAGGATTAGAAAACATCAATTTGTTTTCATAATTAAACAAGTTGATATTGAAGTAACTTTTTTACAACGCGGATAATCTCACATCTCTGGTTGTCACGAGACTCGAACCCGCCTCATCCAAAGTCCCATGACAACCAGAGTCTTTCGCAGTTATTGTTTTCTATGGTAAACAATGTGACATTTCATAAATTGTCGCATTCCGGATTGCCGCCCATTACATAAACACTACGTCACCGGGCCAGTAATTGGCTTAAAACTTTTCTAACTGGGTAAAATCCCCACTGATAGGCACTGCCCATAATCCGGTAGACACGTGGCCACTAATAGTTTTAATCTCTTTGGAACTTACCTAAGCTAGTTCAGGAAGAAGAAATAAACGTTTGTTTAAATAAGCGGGTTTGGTGGAGAAAATCATTTTTAATTAACGGAAATTTTTAAAATAAATTCCATTCCATTCCGTTAAACCAGCATTTGGATTTATTTAGAATAGGTATTTGGTATTGGAGGATATTTTAAGATGTGAAATTATGTATAGCTAAATACAGTGAATCGTTAAATTGCTAAAACCGTTTTACCACTAGGTGGTCACTGGTCTGGAACCGGAAGGCGTAGCGTGGGTAGGCCTCCCACAAGGTGGACTGATGACCTGGTGAAGGTCGCAGGAGTCCGCTGGATGCGGGTGGCGCAGGACCGGTCATTGTGGCAATCTTTGGGGGAGGCCTATGTTCAGCAGTGGACGTCTTTCGGCTGATATGATGATGATGATGATGATGGTCACTGGTCTATAACCAGAGATCGAATAAAATGTGCGTCATTGTTCACAATAATAGGGATAATCAAAAGAATAATTTCTTGAAATTCGATAAAGAAACTTTAAGATGACTGTTTGCAAAGGTTTTTATAGTTAGCGGTGTCAAATGGGTAATTTTCTGAAATTGATTAAATGATTACCTAATTATTCAATCAACTTTGGAGTCATGTCCATATTATTGGGAACAATGACGCACATTTGTACAATCTCTGTCTATAACACAGATACACCTATACCTATATGCCATCTTGGGGAAATCGCCAATTACTTGGCGCTTAAAATTAATATTTTAAATATGGTTATGGGTAGATTAATAGTTATTTATTATACAAGGGGGCAAAGTTGTTGTTTAACTGTCGTGCCAATATTGAGACCTGAGCTAGCGAAAGATTCCAAAATTGAGCCACGAGCGTAGCGAGTGGTTCAAAAACTGGAATCTTGAGCAATGCGAAGGTCTCAAGGCACGAGAGTTGAACAAACTTTGCCGCCAAGTGTAATACAACTTTTTTCCCCTCACTATCGCGAGGAAATATGATTACAAATCTCATCCAAATGTAAATTAACTTAAAGAAACCATTTAAAACTCAATGTCGAAACGTATCGTAGAATAGAGTTACTTCTGGAAATTAAATATAGCCAATGGCTTACAAAGTCACCCATGAGAACGACCAATTTAACATGTGCGCTCCGATTGCGCATGTTTACTACGGTCATACAGATCCACTTATACTAGGCAGTAGGGGGCTATAGGAATTAGAGCAATGTCAAATTACTTTATTCACAAGAGTGTAAAAAGCGTTTTTACCCGCTCGTATTAAACGATAAACGAGCGCTTTACGAGCTAGTGAGGGGAAAAGATAATTAATTTAACGTTAATGATGGCCAGTTATTGAAAGGTGGCTACTTGACTAGTAATTAAATTGAAGCCTTATCCTCGTAAGGCCCATCTTATTTTAGGACACGTGAAGTAATAACCCAGTGTCCTAAAAAAAAGACATTTTATTTAAAAAAAATATAACGTAATGGGCCGTTATGAGTAAATTTTGCTGTCCTAAAAATAGGACGTTGGACTTTACGAGGCTATTTTAATATTTACTTTTTACATGGGATGTATACATCCCATTTTAAGTCATACAATCTAATCATTTAAATGACCATAGCTTAAAAACTTATAGGTACCCATTTGATGAAACGAAACTCGATCATTTTGTATTTTCAAAGATAAGCACTGATCCCGATAGACCGTTTGGTTTTAAAACCCTAAATCACAATATTTATCTAATTTTAAATTATTAAAGCTACTTGAAGTCTCGAAAAAAAAAGATTAATTCGTGGATATAATATACAATTATTGCTGCTATATATAAAGATTATATTATAAGATAGGAGATATATGAAGATTTTACACTGTTTCATCTGGTAATTCATTCATTTTCAGATATCTGCATAAAATGTGTCCCCATAAAAGACTGTCTGGTCTTCGGAAACTTGACCAAAGCGGAGCAGAAACGTTGGACGGATGACTTTTCTTGCTCGCTCCCCAAATTGGACACTGAAATCGACTTTGGGATGGCGCCTTATACTCAAGGAAACTATGTAAGTGCTTTTAAAAGACTGCCTGGTCTTCGGAAACTTGACCAAAGCGGAGCAGAATCGGTGGACCGATGATTGCTCTTGCTCGCTCCTCAACCTAGATACCAAAATCCACGTAATTATATCACACATGATATAGTCCAAACGTAGACCCGTATAATTTCGCCATGTCGATCTGTCCGTCAGACTGTCCGCAGCATACATAGCTTATTACAAGAAATTTGTTATTTGGTACAGGTACACATATTAATCACACAGACAAAGAGGCAGAATCTGCGACTATATACACGGTGTTCGTGAGCATTCCGAAAGATTTTGATGCTGAATTCCTGAGCATATTTAGAGTATTTAATGTTATATAAAATTTCCTGAATTCGGCTTGGTTCCAGAGATAATTAACCTTTTATCGAAATAAGTTTTTCGACGTAACTAGTCATAAAACTTATTTTTCATTACAATGCACTTTGACACAATGTGTTCTAATATTACCACACCTTTTGCCTGACAATCAAATAATAAGAATAGACTTGACGAAAAAACCTGTCCTAAAAAAATTAATCTTAACAAATTGTTGTTATTATAAAAGTATTGGAAATGTTAAAAAGTAGGTATTCAAAAAGTCTAAAAAAAAGTTTTTTTTGTGGAATTTGACATTAGGTCTCATAATATTTTTTGTGTATTTTGATGTCTAGAATGCATAGTTAAAATCTTTCTCAATACTCGCGAGCACCGTGTATAGGTATACATGGACGTCTATAACGCCAGTTCAAATATGCCCCCAAAAACAATTGTTCAATTGTGCCAAGATGGGAAGGACATAGTATTTTAGCGGAACATATTTATTTGATGAATCGAATATTACCAATTAAAATGTTAATGGACCAATCACAACTATTTTAAATGGCGGCTTAAATTTTTATAGGTTAAATATTGAAATTCATTGCCGTGATGCATTGGCACTTGTCAACTAAAATTTAGGACCGCTTTTGAAAGGCAATTTAGTATGGCGTGCGCCTTCCATGTTTTTATTTGTTTGTAGGGCAGAATACAATATTTTAAAAAATCGGGGTACCTGACACATGAAGTAACTTAACAGGGATTCGTAAAAAAATTGATCCACTCATGAGTCGGAATCGTACTTTTAATTATTGCTGGCTGCTCTTATACAAATATTTATTATTTACTTGGTTCAATCATCCTTTTACTCTGTAATATTCAAAATGTTGAAAATTATTCCCTTTGAGCACGTTTACATTAAAAGGAGTTTTGTCATTAAAATTGCAATTTCGTCCATTGCGATTAATCACAGAATGACGTCACGTTGTGTCGCATGATAAATTGCCTCCGTCACCACATAATTACTACACTCGTATTCCGTTTCGGGAATTAATTTTGTATTCCCTCTGATTATTTGTTCTAGAGAGTACAGTCGCCCTCCAGTAATATACCTAACCTACAGGCTCAGTGCCCAACGACACTGAAATAAAATAAATATTGGCTATCTCATAGAACATCGAGTATTCTAGTCAATGACATAAAAAGACATAAAAAATATGGTATTTATTTATTTTTAGCCCCCTCCCCACCCTTCACCGTGGAACAAGAACCTCACTTAGATAAAAAATATGATTTTTATCTAAGCAAATAGGGTGTTTAATAAGCAAATAGACAACTAAATAAGATTTTTATTTTTTATTTTGCCAATTTTCATTATTCAGAATTTATGAATGTATGGAAATTTTGGGACTTTTTTTCCTTTTTGCGATCGAAAAAGCTCATGGTTCTGCGTAGACATAACCCAAAATTTACCAATAAATTCAAAATAATGAAAATTTACAAAATAAAAATAAATGCTCATAACTCATTCCAAATTTTTATTTACATAGATATGCTGCCCTCACACGAACGCCGTTAACTTTGGAAATCATGGAAGAATACAAAGCCATGCATCCCAAACCAGTACAAAACAACCAAGAAACGCAGACACCTACGATCCATCCAACCCCATCGAATATGACAAGCAAAGACAGACAGAGAACGTATGGCTGAATCAAGATAATCCTGAAGATGACAAAGAATACGACAGCCAACGTATGCCATGGCAGCAAGGGCCTTTTAACATGCAAGGTTTCTTCAATCGTCCAAACAGACCTATGCAGAGTATGTTTGGTAGTCAGTTTCAAAATCCTTATTTCATGGGGAAGCCGAGGACGCAGCCTAATCAGAGAGGGCCGAGTAATGTTAATACGGGTCGGTCGGGTGGTATCGGGCAAGGGTCGGGTGGAGTCGGGCAAGGTTCGGGTGGAGTCAGACCGGGCTCGGGTGGAATCGGGCAGTGCTCGGGTTTGACGAGTTTTCCACCGGAGCCGAATAAAGGTTGCTGTGGTCGGGATGTGTCTGATGCGGACAGGATTATCGGTGAGTATGCTAGCAAAACCAAAAGAGTTATTTAAGATAAGACTTCGACATCCTTCGAAGCTAAAGCTGATGGCTATAATTACTTTTATAGAACTAAGCCCGTAAAATATTCTTAGCTGTCTGTGATGGTTGAAAGTCGTAGTAACTCAATACGTTTTGTGCCTTGACTTCCTACTATCGTATTAAAGGTAATTAGAATAGAAAAAAATACGACTAGAGTGAATCTAAATAACATTATTTTATACAGTTTGGCAAAAAATAAATGCCATTTTTTTATAAATTCGTTACAGAAGTAGTAGTTATAGCCTCAAGTACTCTTACTCAATACCTTTATTTAAAGATAATCGAACCATCTGAAACTTCCAAAACCTCTGAGGGGCCCTATTCTAAGTCCCATAACCACACAGGTAACGGGAATTGCACTTATTTTTTGGCTACCTTATAAGTAACAGCTACCAAGATTAGGTAACAAAGAATACGCTGAGGGACTATAATTATGGATATGTAAAAAAATCTTCTAGGTGGAACGACAACAGAAATCGACCAGTTCCCATGGACAGTGCTGCTCAACTCCAAGTTCTCCACCGGCCGCAGCCAGGCTGAGTTCAGCTGCGGCGGGTCGCTGATCAGCGCGCGCTATGTGCTCACGGCCGCTCACTGTCTGTACGATGATACGGCCCGGCTCACTGAGTAAGTCTACTACCTACTACCAGTGCAACCCTATGTATGTAGTCCTCATGGATTATCGCGCCTAAGTCCTCCAGGGCAAACTTGGTCAAAGACTCTTTGGTGCCTCACTGAGTATGTTTACCAGTACTTTTGCTTTATCGTTATATTATATTTTTATTCTTGCTGGCGAATTTCAATGGTAGCAATCTGGGCAATTACAGATTGTATCTTATTAAGGCTTAAGACTATTTCGCAGGTGTTGCAATAGAAGTGGTCAAAAGCGTTTTACAGAACGTTTCACAGAACAGGTACATTCTCCATAAATATGCTGACTGTGACTGCCTGTCACATTCTCTACCAATTTTGTCCTATAACTTTACTAAATGACATCTGACTCCATAGAAATCAGGTAGTGTTATCTTCAATCTCAATCTCACGGCGCGGCGCACTGAGTAAGTCTACTACCAGTACCTTTTTGAGTCCTCAAGGGCAAACTTGGTCTAAGAGACTTTTTTTCGGCTTCACTGAGTAGGTACTTTAATTGTAAGTATACAAAGTCCACCTCAGACTTTCGATGGCAGTGACTTATCGCCTCTGATTAGATACTATTCACCACCCCAACTCCACCCTTGGGCATCGCAAGAGTCGGCTCAGGGATTGAAATGTCTCTGACCTTTGTTTTATTGAAGATTTATGCTACCCGCACTAGCAGTGTAATCATAGTAGACACATTAAGTACTACGATCGCCAACCCACAGCCATTACCTCCTAACCTAAAGCGTCCTATAGATGATATGATTTTATTACCATGGGCAATAAGAGAGGTCTATGTCTAGCAGTGGACTAAGATAAGCTAATGATGATGACTATTTAAGTAAAACATTTTAAAGTAATCAATTCGTATTGTTTCAGTGTCGAAATATTCCTAGCAGAATACGACAAGAGGACATTCCCTCGGGACTGCATGATCAGTCCTGGCGAAGGTCGAAGATGCATCGAGAACATAGCCATGCGGGCTGAAGACGTGGTGCTTCATCCTCAGTACGATGATTCCAGGTTGCAGAACGATATAGCCCTGATAAGACTTAAAGGGAGCGCGCCTTATACAGGTAATTAAAGGGGTTATCCAAGTGAGCAGTTCATTATTACAGTCGACATCAAATATGTTGGTGTGGCCAGGGTGCTTACAAGTATCTAGTATCTGAGCAGGTCTCGACAGGCCAGGGTGCTTAGCCAAGTTGCCAATCGCTAGCGCTTAAACGTCAATCGTAAGCGAAAGGCAGCTAACCGTCTTTGTCGCACTAATGTGCAAGTGAGACAGAGAGGGAAAACTACGATACGCTACCAAGCGCTAGCGATTGGCAACTTGGCTAAGCATCCAGGACACGGTGATGTTTAAGCGTGCGATTGTTTTGTGCGTTAGTCGCACTGTTAGGCTGCGTCAAGGTGCATTTAGACCAAACGAGCATTTGCTCATTCTATCCCCCACTCTACGAAATTCGTTCGTTACACAAAACGTGATTCGCCGAAATTCGTTGATTTCGTAGAGTGGGGGATAGAATGAGCAAATGCTCGTTTGGTCTAAATGGACCTTTAGACGCATGCGATCAATGCAAACGCAATGCAATGTCTTTGCCACGTCTGCGTCAAAAATTCCATATAAAATCAAACGCGAGCGTCTAAAGGTGCGGTTAAACTAAAAGAGCATTCTCTGTTCTAGCGCCCGTTCTAAGAAATCAACCAATCAGGTTTTGTGTACCGCAAAACGTGATTGGTTGATTTCTTAGAACGGGCGCTAGAACAGCGAATGCTCTTTTAGTTTAACCGCACCTTAAGGTGCATTCAGACCAAACGAGCCTTCGCTATTCTATCCCCCACTCTGCGAAATCAACGAATCACGTTTTGTGTAACGATCGAATGTGCGGTTTATAGTTCATAAAATTAACAGCCAATCATCATCATCATCATCATCAGCCTATGATAGTCCACTGCTGGACGTAAGCCTCTCCTATTAACTATGCGTATAAACGCATTAGGAGGTAAATGCCCATAATCGCCACGCTGGGCAAGCGGATTGGCGATCGCAGTAATGTGTCCGCCATGATGACGCTGCTGCCCATCATCAATCTTTTATCAAATAGTGGTCAGTGACACTTCAATCCCTTAGTCGACTCTTACGACACCTGCAGGAGGAGTTGGGGTGATGACAAATGTATTCTTACTGCCGTCACCACACGGCAGAACAGCCCGTCCAAGTTTTTAATTGAAACTTAGTGCTTAATTATTGCTTAATTTTTTGTTACAAACCTGACTACAATTCAGTTTTTTTTTTATTTCACGCTGATTGGGTGTCCCTAAAAGTGAAAAAGCTATTATAGTTCACCGCTGGGCGCGTAACTATGAACATCGTCGTGTCTCTTTTGTTTACACGGGAGCGCATGTGCTACTTTAGGATGCTTAGCCAAGTTGCCAATCGCTAGCGCTTGGTAGCGTATCGTAGTTTTCCCTCTCTGTCACTCTTGCATGTTAGTGCGACAAAGACAGTTAGCTGCCTTTCGCTTACGATTGACGTTTAAGCGCTAGCGATTGGCAACTTGGCTAAGCACCCAGTAACCGTTCCGTGAGTTGGAAAGTAAAGGATACGTTAGGTTTTACTCGATACGTAATACATTATATCGCGCTCGCACTTACATATGAGGGTGAGAGGGTGTTTCTATGCGATTTTTTTACGCGTTTTTTTTGTTCATTACCATCACCACTTAATTTTCCGTTTAATGAAAGCAAACGAGACTATAATGCCAGAATAGCAGACAAACATACGTCTGCTGCAAGATAACCGAAAATGACTCCACTATTTATACGCAGTTCGTCAATAATTTGCGAATGGTAATGGTAATGACTTGATTGGTGCAACAGAATAATCGCATAGAACTACCCAAGAGCGCGCGCGATGGCCTGCTTTACGTGTCGAGTAAAACCTAACATTACCGATACTTGCAAAGTCATGGTACATACGGCTACATTTCCTAACCACGTAATAATATCCTCATAATAATATGCGGTCTTTTAGTGCACCTATTTAATTAATTAATATAACATGTAATCGAGCTCCGATGTAACCAGTGTTTATAATGAATTTACTTTTCCTATTATGTAGGTAATACAATTTATAATAAATCCCATTTCAATGGTAATTACGTGTGCTATTTTTATTACTTAATGTCCATTTTGGATGACTATGATTGTACTGTATTCTCTGAATACATTTCAGTATCCTTTTGTATGGCGTATTTATTTGCATACGAATTAATTGACACTAAAATCTATTTCAGTAATCAAATTGCGGATGCATTCAGTTTCCACTATTAATGACCAGATATTTTATCTTAATTGAATATTGCTAAATTAATGATATTCAATTCATGTCACATATTATACTAAACAGGGTTCACCGTTTGCATTACATTTACTTCCAGTCGACTATGTTTTCCATAATTATTATAATTAACCATCTTCGAAAAAGGAGGTTTTCATTTCGACAGATTTTTTACGATACTCGATATCTCAAAGAATCGTACACCGATTATGTTCCCGTTGGTACCAAGTTGGGGTCTGATGATGGGATCTTGGAGAAATCAGTTGACGTTTTTAATTTGGTGATTGATTACTTCAGATTACATTCGACCAATCTGCTTTTAATGTGGATAAGTACTCGATATATCCGAGAATCGTGAACCGATTTCCATTTTTTTTTATCCAACTGGTTTTTCTACAGGTTCCCGTTGGCACCAATCAGGGGCCTGATAATCTTGGATAAATCGATAGACTTCCGTTTATTTTTAAATATTGTGATTTCAGATTACATTCGGCCAATCTGCCTGCCCTTAATCAACGTGGACAGCCCTGATTTTTCAAATTTACCGCTCTCCGTTGCTGGTTGGGGTAGAAACGGCCGCTACCAGTCCGATGTCAAGCAATCCACGGTTGTCAATCTAGTGCCTCAGAAGGAATGTATGAGACACTATCCTCACCTGACGCGTCGCCATCTTTGTGCCGCCGGGCATACTGGCGAAGACACGTGCAAGGGCGATTCTGGAGGTCCTCTCATGATGCTCCATAGAGGGAGGTACTTCGTGGCTGGGATCGTGAGCGGAAAGAGGGCGGATTCGCCCTGCGGCTCGGCCGTGCCGTCGCTTTATACTAATGTGTACAATTATTTGGATTGGATTAGAGCTAATATTAAAAACTAAGTTTTATTAGTAGACTTTAAGGTAAGATTCGTAAGGTTGTTGTCCATTTTGTAAGTAATTTGAAAGAAATTTCATTTTGTGGGAGAAATAATAAATAAGTTGCTCTCAAATGAATTGTTTTATTTAATATTTTTACAAAATAATTCACACACGTAGATCAATCAAAGGGTATATTCAAGATCTACGAATTTGTCATTCATTCAATATATTAAATACTATTTCAAAACATGTCAATATTAAATTAGCTAACAAGTAGTTTTTTGGTAAATTACAAATAATCTAAACATTTCAACTTTAATTAAGTGTTAACAATTATTGAATGCTATAAAAAATTAACTCAGAAATTTTGTATTATAAGTATATACCTAATTAAGGTACCTAAGGACCAGGATTCCAATTGGTTGAGTGTACCAAAAAAAATGAACATAACGAAATGTACAAACCACTTTCTCGTGTAAGTACTGTAAACCACTAGTAAAATAAAAAGCACCTACCTAAAAAGCCTGATTTTCACTGTAACCTTTCACGTAAGTGCCTACAAAAAATTACGTTAAAAATCACATTTTAAACTCCCGCCACTCACTTACATGGTTACACTTAATTGCTTGTGACACAGATTACCTAAACACAGGTACTTATCTGAACATACTGCTTACCCTTAGAGCTTGTTCATACTAGCGATTTGGGCGATTTTAAAGCGATTTCTATACAAAAATTGCACGCGGCGTTTTAAGATCGCCCAATTGAATCGCTAGTGTGAACTTCTGAACAGGCTCTTAGAGTGTGACCCAGTCAAAGGCAAAATAAGATGCAAATAAAAATGCTCAAAAATATGCCCCAGTGCACTTTAATTCTGTGTAATAAGAACGTCTGAACTGAACATATTTATAACACGATTCTTTCGATACATGTTTTTGCACTTGACTGTCTCAGACGCCTGTGGACCTTTCCTATCAGCGACTTCAAAATTAGTAAATTTTGGGCATCCGTCTCTGTCATACTAATGGTGCCTGAATGATGGAGTGACAAAGTAAAATTCTCGAAAATTGCGAATATCGAAATTATCAGGTCTTTTGATCGACCAATCAGATAGATGAGCGCGATGGCCTGCTTAACGTATCGAGTAAAACCTAACGATAACGTTCCCGATTCTTACAAAGTCATGATACGGCTATAGCTGCCAATCAAATATACAAACGATACTCCTCCTGGAGTATGTGTGGCTGTTCACGCGTTTCCAATTCACAATTAGCTGTGGCCGATTCGCATCCCACGATGGTGGGACGGTCATTGCACCGTCATTTGGGGACGGTGTTGAGAGGCAGTTGAAGGAAAATTTGCCATGGGCATGGCGCGAGATTTGCCATGAGCAAGGCGAGGGGAAATGATTTTGGTGATGATGATACGGTAAGGAAAGGCGTACTCCGATCTTCGATCTGAGGTATAGCTGCCATATCTCACGTATTCAGACATCTGTGATCGGCGGCATTCAACCAATAAGGCTCCACTCGTAAGCTAAACGTGCACTACGTTCGAAAATAAACTTTTATAACATGAAAATTTTTCGTACATGAGCGTTGAGCTGCTACCATTGACACATAAAAAGAGAGACTGATTTTCAAAAGAAAATACGTGTGGGCTATACTTGGATGTGAATTTACTGAGGTAACTTTTTTGCAAAAAATCGAAAATATCAGACTCAAGTTTGACTGTCCTATTATATGTAGGTACAGAATAGTTATGTAGCTGTGATTGTTTTACATTATTATTTGATGTTTATATCTGATTTTAAACGGTTCTACTTGTATGTACTGTAAATATTTTTTTAAAGTATTTGAATACAACCATATTTCTAGTAGTGTGTTCACAACTATCCTCGGATAATTTTATTTGACGTATATATGTATTCTGTTGATAAAAGTGGCCATAAGATAAATTTGGATCACTTAAATTTACTTTATAGTTTAATTTGCCGCGTGTGCCTAAAGTGACCTTGTTGTTGTTGTTTTCTGGCCATTTTTTCCGCAACTAGACATCAACCGTGCCTATTTTGAGTAGTTGTTGGGGACTTCACATACTGAATTTCTTAGCAGGTGTATGCAGGTTTCCTCACGATGTTTTCCTCCACCGTAAAGCACTTGTGAATATCAAATGCTATTTCGTACATAGGTTTTTGAAAAACTCATTCCTGGGGATCGAATCGAACCCACGACCGCTGTGGCGACCCACGATAGCAGGCGAGCATTTTACCGCTAAACCACAAGCGCTATTAAAGTAACCTTTTTTTTTATGTTGGCACAACAAAGTGGCTCCAGTCCACTTGATCGTAAGTGAAAAGTAGAGTCCAAATCGCGGCGGCAACGAACAGGAGACAATCAGTAACCTGTTAGTTGCCACCGCCTTGCTGGCCCGCTAGATGCTTCTTCACGCTTCGTTTAAAGGGTCCCAACTTATAGGTATGCGGAAACACATGTGCCGGTAAAGAATTCCACTTTTTAATAGTCCGACCTGAGTGTAGTCCTTATATTTGACCTGTCTCTGTCGGTACAGCAATTCGTTGGCAGGCCTGTTGTATCCGTAAATTGCACAGTGGCGCCAACTGCACTGCTGATTTATGTTCCGCTGCGAAAAAATTATAACTGTAATGTGACAACATATGGAAACGAGTGAGGGAACTGATTGTTGAAGCGATAACTTTAAAATGGTTTGAGCCGTACCATGCGGCATGCGTTACTACGGGGACGTAACGTAACGCTAACGTAGCCATTAACGTTACCGTAAAGGAGCGGTTACCTCCGAAAATATTCTGGAATCTCAAAATCGTTTATTAACAAAAGTATAGTAACATAAAGGATAATTTAAAAATAAATAAATAAATAGTTATCACGCAAGCACTGATGGAGATATTAGGTATGTACTCTAGTCAAGTAGAGGAAAGATTAGGCAGGGCCACGTAGGGCTGCGCCATCGTTTAGGCCAAAGAAGTTTACCTCCGAAAATATTGACTTTAGAAATAAATCTTTCGCTTAGGCCCTTATTATTTTTAAAACACCTATTGATTCGACCCCACAGAATACAGCAAAAAAATATCGTCCCCACTTTACGACTATGGCAGGTATCTGAAAAAAAAATGTTTTTTGTATCTATATGTTTTATACTACCACTTTACTACCACTTAATAAATGTAGATACCGAACCAAATTGCTGATTTCTAGTACTAAACAGCCGCTGAGCTATGCTGCGGACAGACAGAGACGGATATGGCTAAACTACAAGGGTTCCTAGTTTACTACGGAACCCTAAAAAACTACCCAATTAAGCTCATGTAGTACAGGATATTGAAATAGAGATAGCTAATCCCAAGTTACTGAAGGTATAGCAGTGGCCGCAAATACGGGATATTTCGGGAGTACCCGTCCCGTTTGACGGATGATGATGGATCGCAGATCGCTGTTTACGACTAGATAGAGCATAGGTATTATTTAAATATTTAGCGAAACGGGTTCGATCTATTTAGAGGATCCTCGTCATGGAGAACCCGCGTCCAAAGCCCGACGTTTACTGCCAGCGCTGCCCACGGTCAGCACCTGTTCTAGCAGAGTACTCTACGAAATCAACGAATTACGTTTTGTGTAACGAACGAATTTCGTAGAGTGAGGATAGAATGAGCATTCGCTTGTTTGGTGTAAACCCACCTTAAGGGCCTGTACATACTAGCGATTCACTTGGGCGATTTCTATACAAAAACTGCACGCGGCGATGTCGCCGCGAGTTCGCCGCGTGCAATTTTATATAGAAATCGCTTTTAAATCGCCCAAGCGAATCGCTAGTGTGAACAGGCCCTAACATTGGCCCTTGCGGCATTGTACTGAGGATGCTGGCGGAATATCCTCGCTGTATCGCAATACTGATGCGTTGGGCGAGAAAGTCGCCAGCTCTTACGTCAACCAGACGTTTCGCGATCTTAGCAAACAATTTGTGTGCTCTGGGGCTCCATGAACCTAAAGTTTCTACTCCAAACGGTAAAAAAGTACCAGTTAGAAAGATGTTACATGTGTCTAATTTCTCTGTAACTTGTGTCCACGTTTCATCTAGCAGAGGGTATTCTTTGTGATGGATTGAAAGAGCAATCGGCCGCAAATCATCTAAACACTTGGTTAAGTAAACACTTAATTAATGTGCGCAGCTGCTTAAGTGATTGAGTGCTAATGTATTTGGGATCCGTTTCTAAATAAGTGGCAACTGGATATCCGATATTCGATACAAATGAGGCAGCCTTAAACCTACTCTAGAAAACTCCGCGACCATAGATAGATAGATAATTCTTTATTCATTCTCACAACATACATGGCTTAGATAAAAACAAACAAAAAGCAAAATGAATAGAATAGAATAGAATATATAATAATTTATTCGTGACACACATTACATACATTCATCATCAGCCTATTAACTATGCGTATAGACGCATTAGGAGGTAAATTCCCATAATCGCCACGCTGGGCAAGCGGACTGGCGATTGCAGTAATGTGTCCACTATGATGACGATGCTGCCCATAAACAATCTTTTATTAAATAATGGTAAGTGATACTTCAATCCCTTAGTCGACTCTTACGACACCCGCAGGAGGAGTTGGAGTGGTGACAAATGTATTCTTACTGCCGTCACCACACGGCTAAAAATACACACATTAAAAGGAAGGAAAAAAAGGAAATGAAACATTCATGCAACTTAAAGTACCTACCATATATAACATGCACGTCTAACGCTAGCTCAAAAATGCCCCCAAAAAACATTGTGCAATGAGTGCTCGATATATTTTTTGCCACCAAGCGATGCTACGTAGACTCAACTGCTCATGTCTACGTCGGTGTACGTTGCATATCAAGTTCAATCATCGAAACAGCGAGATGGTACTTCCTGGTTTAATTTGACTTACGTAATGCCAACATTTCATTGCAAGTTTGAGAAAATTTAATTGTAAGAAACTCCTTATTTTTTTGTTATTTTTACAAGGTTCTAGAGTAACCTAGTTAGCGTTCCAATCGGTTGAGAGTACTTTGGTAAAAAATGTTAATATTCAACAAACTAGCTCAAAATGCTCAAAGTGTGGGGAAAAACGAGCCTTTGAACCCTCACTGACTAAGGCGCCATCCACACTTATACATATGGACGCCTAGTATTCTTACCATGAGTAGCCGGGGTCGGTTTAACGCATAGGTCTGGATCTTTTGTGTGTCCGCCCCCTAAAGCAGAGTAATTTCTTTCTTCTTACATGGTAAGCACACGACTAATCATGTTTTTTTTAATACTTATTTTCTACCCATTTCATCATAATCATTTCTCTGGACATACCAATGGCAAATTTTCCTTCAACAGCCTCTTATCACAGTCCTCTAAATGACGGACCATTACACCAACGTGGGATGTGACCCAGCCACAGATGCAGTAGGTAGCGGTAACGTGGGTGCAAACACATACTCCAGGAGGAGTATCGTTTTTTTAAACCGTTTTTGACCATTACGCAATGATAAACGCAATTTAAGAAACGATTTTGTAATTGTGTTGCCTTAGTCTAAAGCCTCACTACATAAAAAAAGTATTTTATTAATAAAAAATTCACAAAAAA
This sequence comes from Thaumatotibia leucotreta, assembly GCA_025490895.1. NCBI lineage: Eukaryota > Metazoa > Arthropoda > Insecta > Lepidoptera > Tortricidae > Thaumatotibia > Thaumatotibia leucotreta. The sequence goes on along the minus strand of JALPQI010010089.1, from coordinate 19,466 downwards.
ATAACTTTTAAATTTTTTAAAGATTCAGGAAAGATATTAGGTAATATTAAACAATTTTTTGTCAATTTTATTTCTGTTGTTAATGTGTGGGATTTTTGACAGGTTTACCAAAACTCATATAACATTTCTTGCTTCTTTTAGCCTCAGGAATTATACTGTTACTTTTTCCTTTTCCTCATGGGCACCTTGCGATACATTCATGTTCATCATGTAAAAGGAATGAACCCAAGATACATTCAATTCCATTTATTAATACAGTTTTATCATATCACTTCAGTAAAATACATTAAAACTATCTCATACCTTAAACAGTTGGAAGCAATCAATAATTCAATTAGTATTCTTATTAATATTATTCAACAATTATATACAAGCTCTGCGCCATTCGCAAAAATCGTCCCTCACTTGTTTTTTCTATCTTTAAAAAAAAACTTGCCCGGAGGAATTGCTACTCGATGGCGGGAAAACGTAGTGTTACCAGGACACTGATCTGAATATTGCTATATACATTTATTATAACGCTTAGATTGATACTCTTAATTCATATTATGAATTCATAACGCACGGATTTGCATACAATTTAGCTGTTAACCACACACATTCTGATTTTTTCAGATTATGAATTATTCAGATTGATCTAACATGCGTTATGAATTCAGAGTATGAAAAATTTCAGAACGCACGTCTTTCCATACAATATCGAGTACCAACCCACACATTCTGATTTAAGATTATGAATACATAGACAAAACGTCGTTCTGTATGTCTAATTGTCTATGCTTAGGTTGTCAATGTCACGATCACGTATTTGCCTCCATACGTTTTCGCAAGACAACTGTCGAGTGTTAATCTGAAATCTGAATGTTAATTATGAATTCTTACCCTGATCCAGGATGTGTGAGGCAAGAAAACGGAATAAGATTATGAATTCATATTATGAATACTTACTCTGATTCCGGATGTATAAGGCCGGCTTTACACATGTGTCCATGGTAAGGCCACAGCACTTAAACGCATCCCTCGATTACACAGGACCCGACACGAGAACACTCAAACGAACAAACACTATTATCAGCGCAGATTTCCCCTGAGACCCTTGCCCTTCATAGCCTAGTCGGTGCTTGCGAAGCTGGAGGTTCCGGGTTCGAATCCTAGTGTGACCATTAAATTATTTAAGATTGATGATGGGCAGCAGTGGGGCAAATTCAGGAGACTAACATTTATTGCCAATTTTTTATGTGTTCTTTAAACAGGGGGTTTTCAAATTAGTTACCAATATCTTAGGGTATGAATGTGTTTATGATAACGAACAACTTTCCTTATGGAACTCATATAGAAATCTGGAAAAAAACACTTTCCTTGAAATTTTGATCAGCCTGGGACCACTTTGTATGGAAAGCGATTTCATGAACACATGCATACCCTTAGGTACTTATCGGTAACTAATAAGAAAAAAATAATTCTTAAATTTAAGAGTCAGCGATACTCGCCCAGCTATCAGCTATCACCGCCGGGCGAGTATCGCTGTGTCTCTTTTATTTACAACTATCTTCTGTGTGTGTTTATATCCGATAGTTCATAGCTTAGTAGCTCGCGGTGACACCATTGCCTAATAGGGTTGAGTTGAGTCAGACACATAGGTAGATAGTTAAGTTTAAGATTATCCCATTAAAGATCCTAATGCTACGTGGTTAATGGTATCATATCATTATCATAACTCATAACTCAAAAAAACAGTGTACTCGTACCTAGGTACACTGTTTTTTTGAGTTATGAGTTATGAGAGTAACTAGAATATTCAGCTAGTAGTAGTGATATCATTATTTGTGCTAGGCAAGTGCATATTAAGGTTGGTATAAGATAAGTACCTATTGAAAATATGTCAGTAAAATCTAAAAAAATCAGATATAGGGCTAGCTTTAGGTACCAACTCTGATATCACGTAAAGGGGACAAGAGATTTTGTAGCGTATGAATAGTACTAAAATAATACTCCTTCTTTTTTACATTATATTATTTCTCCAAACTTAACAATATGTTTTGCTTGCATCGACTTCCATAGATTATGAGACTTATTCTTATTTTCTTTAAGCCGTCTCCAGATTTGCTAATATTCAGCCATTCCGTCACATGTCTGTCCTCAGAGGTCGCCTGTTCTGTTCTGTACAGGTTGACTCTCATTACCATCATTTAGATAATTTACTTCGAGTGCTTCGAGTTTCATTTCAATGAGTAAATCTTATATCTTATACAATCATCGGAAGCACGCTCACGACCACGCGATACCTTGCGGATCGATCAATAAATCAATATATCTCATCAAAATATCTTCAGAATACATTTGTCACCGCCCCAACTCTTCCCGTGGGTGTCGTAAGAATCGACTAACGTATCAGTTTCGCCGACTGTTTATTTGACGATGGCATCATAATTTTGGTAATCGGGACAGTGTTACTTGCGATCGCCCACCCACTTGCCCATCGTGGCGATTATGGGTACATTTCTAATGAATCCTTACGAATAGACAATAGAAGAGCATAGGCCTATAGTAAGCTACTGTAAGCAATAGGTATAGAGAAATAATCTGATGATGTGTGTGAAAATATATTTTTGTAAGTATTTCTTTGTCACTCAATAATCATAATGATTCTAGTACGGAAAAAACAAATAAAAGGAAGTGGGTTGGTGGGATGTCCAGTATTAATTTTAGGCGCTGTCAAAATATTATTTCCTTCAGTGACAGACATAGGCATCATTGCCTAATTTAAGCCTCTCCTAATTCTTCTTGCTGCTCTTTGTAGTAACTATACACCACCAACACACTATAGCCATTGATAACTGAAACATGAAATAGTAGACACGGTTAATATGGGTGAATCAACTTTTTTTTTGTCTGTTATTGCCATGGTTACGGTCACTTGAGTCACGCTGGGGCCATTCCATATGAAATCATCAGATTTTGATTTAATTCCGCGCTGACTGATTTTTAAACAGTTTGAAAAAAATCAAGGATAATAGTCTTAAGTAAGTTGTACATAAACCGTCAATACTTTTTTTTTTACTTGCTGCTCATCCAGATGGGGCCCGCCTTAAGTTTCAATTTACCTGTTTTTGAGGTTCCACGAGAAGCGATGTTAATTTGTTTCGGTAACTAATATACATTTTTTATATATTTTTTCTGATTCTCTAGTAAACGTACTTTAAAATATTATTATCAATATGCATCAAACTATTTTACTTATTCAATCATAAATGTTGAAAGTTTTGTGAATATTTTCAAATTCCGCCCATTTTCTATTGGATTTTGCAGCATGTCTACTTGGCTTAGGGAATTAATATTTTTTTGCTGTATAGTACAAGTATTGCTCTCATAAAATAACTGAGGGTTTGATCACAAACTTTTCATTTAGCTGAAAAAAAGAATGGTAAAGTTGGCCATTTTACGAAATTGCTCAACTTTGACTTCAAATTTCATCATGTTTGGCAATATAAAAAATTCCAAAAAGTTATACAAAAGATAGTACCAACTCTATTCTATAGGAATCCGTTTCATTTGGTTTGTGTTTTCGATTTCTGTGAGAATTATGATTTTTTTTAATGTCCATTTTTCGGAACTTTGTACGACTATTTTCCGGCGCTCTATGACTTCACTATTTTAAATAAAACACATTAAATTATTCATAACTATATTTTATTAGTCATTAACAACAACAAGAACCTTTATTTAAGCTGCGATGTACGTAATTAAGTATGTCAGTGTCTATGACCCTAGTGTTAATGCACGATTTACGAATTCATGTTCATATCATGCAAAAGTCAGCAAAAAAGCTTGTCACAAATATGTAACGTATATATGTGCGTGTGTGTGTGTAAAGTATTATTACCTGACTACCTTTACGACATTAACATTTTTGGAGTAGGAATATCTTCCGGCTCGTAAGGTGCCGTTTGAAACTGGCACAAAATTATGATACGACCTGGTATTTTTTATTGTTATCGCATTATGGAATCAACATCATTACTCTTATCTAAAGACAGTAGTCATGTGTAATAAAACCTATAAGTACCCTATTTCAGACGTATTATAAGATGTGCCACTAGCATTTTCATGCTTACCATCAAGAAAGTGGTGTACCATTTTTTTGGTTGACTGTACATAGTAAACGAGGGAATCAACAATCATCATTTTGTTGTTTATTACGTTTATAAATGTTGTCCGTGATAAAGAAAAAACATTAACTTAAACAACTACTTTGAAACTTATCGCTAACTTGTAGATTTCAAAAAATCATATCTCTTTCAAAAATCAATAACACAATATAAATAAAGATGATTTATAAAGAGCAAAGTAAGTTCTTCTCTTCTGTGTACTTTTCAGATCTTTGAACTTTGCCAAACATGGTTTTTTTTAACGTCATAATAAGCAAATTCTACAAACATGGTTTTGTAATTAACTGTTTTTGTAAGTTAGAAGAACTAAATTCAAAAATATTGTTAAAGTTTTCATTAAAAGACTATTTGAGCTTGTTAATTTAAAAAAAAATACCTGTCTAGACCAAGCGAGCAATCCAATAAAAGCTACTGAACATCACTGAACATTAGCAAACTAACATGAAGTTTTAGAAGTTTGTCATACAATAAGTAATAAAAATATACATACTGTAATACATACATGTACAAGTACACATATTAAATAGTAAATTAACATATAATAAAATTCAGTTTCACACATTAAAAAAAAGTTAAAGCAATTTTCATCGACCTCAAAAATCGCTTATTTTTAAACTTCAGACCTATGTTATCTGGCTGTTAGGCTGTTTAAAAATTAAACAACTACGGTTTTATGTAAAGCATACCTATATTATCATCCATGATTTTTTCCATACAAATCGGAAAGCATGCAGCGCACCTCATTTGATGATTTCATATGGAATGGCCCGCTGGTTATATGCAAAATTATGCAAACATAACGCAGCTTTAATAATAAACCGTCATTACTCAAAACTGTCAAAAATTGAGTTAACGTACTAAAACGCAATATTATCGGTAGCTTTACCTGGTCTCTTTCTCAGACCCGGCAAAATAGCTTTAATGAGAGAGATGGCATGAGTTGCTACGTTGAAATAACGCAAATCAATTTGTGTTAAAGAGGCGAACTTCTATTATGATCCGATACAATGAATAGGAAGAATGCTCATGATGAGAGACATTTCGATATATCGCCTTACTGTATAAAAGATGAGTAAAAGTTATTTTAGAGTTTGTATTAAAAAATAGTAAATTCGAAGTTAACTCGATTTATGACAAAATATTTATTTTAACTAAATGATACATTTCAAATTATTTCGTTTTAACAGTAACAACCGTCGATTTTTTTGATTTGTGTCATATTATATTAAACAATTTAAAAAAATATTTTGTCCTAAAACGGCATATCTCTGAAAGGGTTTTTTCTAAGCTCAATGTATTATATTAATCACACTGATTTTGTTTTAGTTTGAACGTAATATCCAAATAGACACTGTGAACAATGCAATTAATATAATACTATAATAATTAACACAATGTAGTAAAAAATAAAATAAATTGACCAATTTCCGAAAATTTTAAACTCGAATTCCCAATATTCACGTTTTTTGAGTTATGACGGTTTATTTTTAAAGCTGCGAATTAAGTGTAGTCCATGTTATGTCGGTGGCTCACTAAAAAAGACACCATGCATGTTTGAATAGGCTACATAAGGACTGTTCATTTTACTAAGAGGACACACTTAAACGTCTATTATACATCGGTTTTAAAATCGATCGATGAACAGTTTACAGCCATGAAATTAGCAAAGCCATCTTTTTCAATTGATATATGTTTGCTTTTCAAGTATCCATTACTATATCTGATAAGACATATTCAATTTGATAATCGTAAATTGATTCTGCACAATGGTGTACAGAAAAATATTCACTGTGAAAGATTGCAAATATCTAGGACATTTTAAGTCAACGTTATACTAAATCATTAAACAATTTAGAGAGTGTCATATGCTTGCTTGAAGATTCACCGAAGTCTAAACACAGAAATCTTAGTTGCATACCTTAAAATTGGCTATTGAACTTTACGTCGTTTCACTAAAAAAGAATGGAATTTTTGCATTTTGGTGGCCCACAAAAGGTACCTAAAATATGATAGTAATGACATTACCGCAGTCCTAATACTGTCATCCTGTCGTAGAAGAGTATGTGTCTGAGTAGAAAATCATACAAAAAAACAATTTCGGGAAGAACGCCCTTGCTTGGCAGGCAATTTGATTATATGGTCTTTTAACTGCTTCCTATTTCGCAACAGGGCCAAGTTAGCTGGGATATTTATAGAAAATATTGCATCCAAAATCGGTTTTTAAACGGTTTTTATTAACTTCACCGCGTATCAACTGTCGTCGATGCTTCAAATCTTGTGATCGATTTTTCGACCACTTCTACTGAACCGAAATCAATAAAATTTGGAACTCTTATCAAGTCCCCATGACAATGCAATATTATAATATTTGTATCCTTGTATCCTCAAAGCCTGATGCTGCAGACGTACTGCTTACCTGAACCGAGAGTGTTAGACACGTGAAAATGAAAGTATAGCATGTTTGACATAATCAAATACTAACAGCCTGATCTTGACTTCCAACTCCTCACTCCTGATGCTGCAGTACTGCCTACAATAACCGCAAGGTTTATCTTTTATCGATATCTTGATTTTAAAGAAGTTCTTTAGATATTAAGTAGAAACATGCGAATTTAATACTAACATCCAACTCCTCAAATCTGACACTCCAGTGTTACTGCCTGCCACAACCGCTAGGTTTAGCGATATGTAGATTTTGCAGTACTGCTTTAGGTATTTGGTAGAAACATACGGATTTAATTATCATCATCATCATCATATCAGCTGAAAGACGTTCACTGGTGAATATAGCCCTCCCCCAAAGATTGCCATAAGGACCGGCCCTGTGCCACCCGCATCCAGCGACCTTCACCTGATCACGAGTCCACCTTGTGGGGGGCTTACCCACGCTGCGCCTTCCGGTACGTGACCGCCACTCGAGAACCTTACCGCCCCAACGGCCATCGGTTCCACGCAATCCACGCGCGACGATCCCCGCCACTTCAGTTTAGCGATTCGAAGAGCTATATCGGTTACTTTGGTTCTACTGCGGATGGTCTCATTTGTAATCCGATCTCGCAGAGAGACTCTTAGCATAGGCCTCTCCATTGCCCTTTGGGTGACTTTGAGCCTTCTTCTGAGGTCCATTGTAAGCGTCCACGGTTTAGTACCGTATGGCATTGCTGCGGCCCTCCGGCTGATAGACTCATAGGGTGACAGCGTGAGTGATTCGCGTAGGGCGAGCCGTCGCGCCTGCGTCCCTCCGGCTGATAGAATGACAGCATGAGTGGTTCGCGTAGGGCGAGCCGTCGCGCCTGCGGCCCTCCAGCTAATAGAATGACAACATGAGTGGTTCGCGCAGGGCGAGCCGTCGCGCCTGCGGCCCTCCAGCTAATAGAATGACAGCGTTAGTGGTTCGCGTAGGGCAAGCCGTCGGGCCTGCGGCCCTCCAGCTGATAGAGTGACAGCGTGAGTGGTTTGCGTAGGGCGAGCCGTCGGGCCTGCGGCCTTGCAGCTGATAGAGTGACAGCGTGAGTGGATCGCGTAGGGCGAGCCGTCGCGCCTGCGGCCCTCCAGCTAATAGAATGACAGCATGAGTGGTTCGCGTAGGGCGAGCCGTCGCGCGTGCGGCCCTCCAGCTAATAGAATGACAGCGTTAGTGGTTCGCGTAGGGCAAGCCGTCGGGCCTGCGGCCCTCCAGCTGATAGAGTGACAGCGTGAGTGGTTTGCGTAGGGCGAGCCGTCGGGCCTGCGGCCCTCCAGCTGATAGAGTGACAGCGTGAGTGGTTCACGTAGGGCGAGCCGTCGGGCCTGCGGCCCTCCAGCTGATAAAGTGACAGCGTGAGTGGATCGTATAGGGAGAGCCGTCGGGCCTGCGGCCCTCCAGCTGATAGAGTGACAGCGTGAGTGGATCGCGTATGGCGAGCCGTCGCACCTGCGGCCCTCCAGCTAATAGAAAGACAGCGTCAGTGGTTCGCGTAGGGCGATCCGTCGGGCCTACGGCCCTCCAGCTGATAGAGTGACAGCGTGAGTGGATCGTATAGGGAGAGCCATCGGACCTGCGTCCCTCCAGCTGATAGAGTGACAGCATGAGTGAATCGCGAAGGGCGAGCCGTCGGGCCTGCGGCCCTCCAGCTTATAGAATAACAGCGTTAGTGGTTCGCGTAGGGCAAGCCGTCGGGCCTGCGGCCCTCCAGCTGATAGAGTGACAGCGTGAGTGGTTTGCGTAGGGCGAGCCGTCGGGCCTGCGGCCCTGCAGCTGATAGAGTGACAGCGTGAGTGGTTCACGTAGGGTGAGCCGTCGGGCCTGCGGCCCTCCAGCTGATAAAGTGACAGCGTGAGTGGATCGTATAGGGAGAGCCGTCGGGCCTGCGGCCCTCCAGCTGATAGAGTGACAGCGTGAGTAAATCGCGAAGGGCGAGCCGTCGGGCCTGCGGCCCTCCAGCTGATAGTAGAGTGAAAGCGTGAGTGGTTCGCGTAGGGCGAGCCGTCGGGCCTGCGGCCCTCCAGCTGATAGAGTGACAGCGTGAGTGGTTCGCGTAGGGCGAGCCATCAGGCCTGCGGCCCTCCAGCTGATAGAGTGACAGCGTGAGTTAATCGCGTAGGGCGAGCCGTCGGGCCTGCGACCCTCCAGCTGATAAAGTGACAGCGTGAGTGGATCGTATAGGGCCAGCTGTCGGGCCTGCGGCCCTCCGGTTGATAGGCTGACAGCGCAGGTGGTTTGCGTAGGACGAGCACTCGGACCTGCGGTTCTCCAGTTGATATACAGAGAGTGTGAATCTCTCGGATTCACGTAGTGCGTGCCATAGTGCCGTCGGGCCTATGGCCCTCCGGTTGATAGATTGCATGGATTGACCCTATAGGCCCTTGGTTCGCGTCGGACTTTCCGTCAGACCTGCGGTCTTCCGGTTGGTCGACTCAGAGAATGAGTTTATATTTTATAGTCTCGAAATTCGACTTGTATAAAAATTTAAACTTGAAATTCTCAATAAACCAAATTGATTGATATATTCCTTATTGTCAGATCTCTGTTATCTAAGGTACTTATTGTATGAATAATAAGTTCATTTGAGATACTTCGGGCATTCAACCATACATTAACCTCACCGAGCCTTTGGTTTTTATTTGTCAATCGAGATATTAAATTAAAAAAATTGTGTTTGATTTCTAAAAATATCTATTCAGCAGGGATTCGCTTCTCGTTACACATAAAATAATGTCCATTACGTTTACATATGTGTCGTGATTCGTGATGAAAGCGTATAAACGCTACTTAGCATGCATAATTGTATTACATATTACAAACAACATCGGTAAAGTATCGGAAATTAACTTAACAATTGCACTAAAAACTTGAAAATAAAATATTTAAAAAAAGTTTTAAGTTAAACGGTTTTTATTGCACCAAAAACTAGAAAATAAAAATTTGTTATAACTAACCGTAGATGTAACTTTCTGTAGATTACTCACGTGAAACTATTATCACTGTAGTTTTCCCAAGTCGGATGCTGAAAGCCACGTTTAGCCTCTATGTCAGTGGATTAAGCGTTACCTAATCGGAAACTTTTACTAAACTAAAATAAAAACGTGGGGCGTTATTATGAAGAAAGAAACATACAAGTTCAAAATATGTAATTGTAGCATTAATTTTGCAATTAATCATCCATCTGTTCCCTCACTTCCACAGAGGTAAATAGCTTTTATCAAGGCCAGAACAAAACTTATTACACTATTGCTGTCTTGATTTATATGTGTGTTCTTAAATAACTATAGTAACTTAATCACAATTGCGTACGCCCCACGTTTTTATTTCAGTTTGGTAAAAGTTTCCGATTAGGTAACGCTTAATCCACTGACATAGAGGCTAAACGTGGCTTTCAGCATCCGACTTGGGAAAACTACAGTGATAATAGTTTCACGTGAGTAATCTACAGAAAGTTACATCTACGGTTAGTTATAACAAATTTTTATTTTCTAGTTTTTGGTGCAATAAAAACCGTTTAACTTAAAACTTTTTTTAAATATTTTACTTTATGTCTATCGAAGAGATAGTATCTCTCACCAGTTATTTTGGTCTAATTTGGCAAGGGCACATCATAAGGGTTAGACATTAGAGCTATTTAATTAAATAATCATAGAATTTGTTTAAAAAGACGACATCCATAAAATTGTCTTCATCTTCATCCTATATAGCGGTAATGGCCTAATGTGAAGGTACACTTAAGAAACGATAGACGAAAAACTAAATCATTGAAAAAATTCAAACGTGTAGGTACAGTTCGCAACTAGTCGTAAAATGTCAAAAAGTAGTTTGCAGAACATAAGTTTCGTGGCCAAACAGTAGTCTAAAAATGTAGTTGCCGATAATTAATATATTAATTGAGACATTACTTATTATTTGTCTATTTTTAGTTAAATAATATTTCACAAATAAAAATAAAATATGATAAAAGAAAAAATATTTACGTGAGGTTTTTCATGTCCGCTTAGTAAAATGAACAGTCCTTAGCACAATTCTGCATAATATCAGCGTGATTCAAGTGTCCGTAACCATAGCAATTACAGACAGAAAAAAGTTGATTCACCTATAGACATCATCATTATCATCAACGGATCAAATAAAAACCAATATAAGTTGAATTTAAACTTTCGTGAGACAAAATCACTGTAAATACCGTGTGTAAATCTAATACGGGTGATAAATTAAACCAGACAAAGGATAAGAATCCTTTCGAAGGATAAAAAACACTTAATTGGGACCCTACAGATTTTTTAAAAGATTTTCGGAGTAGCAATGGCAGATGGTGCCGTATGGTGACGGAAGTAAGAATACATTTGTCACCACCTAAACTGCTTCCAAGGGATTGATGGTGGGCAGCAGCGTCATCGCATCGTAATAGACACAATACTGCAATCGCCAACCCGCTTGCCCAGCGTGGCGATTATGGGCATTACCTCCTACTGCGTCCATATGCATACGAGTAAGTAATAGGAGAGGCCTACGTCCAGCAGTGGACTGAGATAGGCTGATGAAAGTGATGAATGAATGAATGAAATGTAGGTACGAACATTTGTTAATATTGATATATTTGTTAATATCAATTTGAAATTAGCTGTCAACGCGCATTTAACTTGAGTGTGTTGCTGTACATTGCGCGCCGAATTATTTTATATGGATAATTTAGTTGCCCTAATTATAAGTAAAAGTTATCTATACGTAGGTACTTACTCGTATTATGTCCTAAACTAACACCCAAGAAATTCGCCCGTAATGGCCCGTATTAGATTTACACCCTGTATAATTAAACGGTAAAACTAACGTATATTTAGTCACTAAGTGCGACATATTTCGAAAACGCGGCCCGAAATGTGAACTCAGTGCTTGAAAATGGAGACCTAGGCTCTCCGAAACATGTCGCGCGTAGTGACGAAATACACCTGAGTATAACCATTTAATTATATTTATAAAAATATAAATTTAAAAATAAACGTACCCGTTTCGCTGATTGAGCACATTATCATAAAAAATACATTGCCTCCAGATATTATTATCATAAGAAAAATGACTAAATCACCAACTACTTTTATCACCAAAAACACTACAAACATGTATGTGGCCCGTGCCCGATTCTGAAAGAGAATATTTGAAGTTAGTACAGGAGTTCCTATTAAGAGGAAATGGGAGTCGCCTTTTCCCATAGTTACAATACAAACGTAATCCCCTGTTTCTTCCCTGGATAGAATCATTTTTGCATTTTTTTTTACAATTTTTTTTTCTATTCCATATGGTATTATTATTCTACTTACCTTAACATTGACAAAAATACCCATGCTAATATTATTATCAAAACTAGAAGCCTACAAAAACTACTATTAAAACAAACACATTTGAAATGCGTTTTGTAGACACTCATAAAACAAATATTTTGTATATTAACAAAAAAGGAAAACATACCGACACAGATTTATCTTTTTGGGTCAAAATTATCTTCGTTGTCTTGTTTCATAATTCTCTCTCACGCTTTTAGTTGCTGTTTCGACTCAATATAGATATAAAAAAAATCCGGTGCAATTGAATTTCTTTTTCACGCTACATTTTAATTCATACATCAGTTATTGCAAACAAAACATCACCTCGTACAAAAATCACCACTGCGTCACGTTTTTTAGGGAAACAAAATAAGACAACGAAAACAATTTGGACCCTTTTACTAAATTATTTTGAAAAAAAAAAAAATTTGGAGGAGGGTAATGAGGATACAGGGTACCTACTACGAAACCCTGATATTGCCAATTGTATGCAGATATTATCAAGCGAAGCTGCGGTAGGCGTATACTATGACTTTGCAAGTATCGGTAAAGTCTAACCAGCGAATGGCTGCACAAGCATTTTTTCGATATTCTTTACATGGCAACAATTTCGCATATCAATTAACAACTATCATATCAAACTGTCATTTAATTTGATAGAGAATTTGTTGCCAGGTCACGTTTTTTTTAATTTGCCGGGTTTTTTATGCAGCCACTAAACTTGCTGGTTAGACTCTAACGTTAGGTTTTACTCGATACGTAAAGCAGGCCATCGCGCTCCCTCCAATAAGCCAGTGCAAGCGAGACAGAATGCATTACGTATCGAGCAAAACCTAATCCTTTACTTTCCAACTCATAGTACGGCCACAGTTGTCTCTTTCTCAGGTGTATCTTTGCTCTAGGCCAGGCGAGGGCAATAGTTTGTTCAAATACTTTTTTTCTAAATACTTCCAGTTCCCATTTCCTCTTAACTTTTAAATTATCTTATCTTGAAACACCGTGAAAATACGTTGGTGATTTTTTTTTATTTACCTGAAATATCCCAAAGAAAAGGAACAAAAGACACACTATTCCTGTAAAAAGACAATATATGTACACCATTACAGCTGGCGCCGTATCTGAAATAAACGATTGTATAAATATTGATGTACAGACAATAATAATTGTGTATCAAGAAATAATTATAATCCAGTCATTTAAGCTTCAATTTTTAATATTTTAAAGACAAACGGGACTTAGTCGCGTAAACTTACTTTTAATTATATCCTGACGGGCATGACGTTACACCCGTGGTCGCAGGCAGACTGGCGAGAAACTGTATCAACACCTTCAAGCTGCGCGGGTTTTGCGAACTACCCGCACATGATTTTGATTATTCACTTCTAGGCTAGACCCGTTTGTCTTTAAAATAAGAGTGATAATCGTGAAAGTTTAAACCAATAAATTGTGCAATAATCTCGGAATTCGAGATACTCAGCGGCCCTACCGCGAACTTCGAAATCCGCAAATTTCGAGGAGTTGTCTCTCTCGCTCTAATGACGCCGTCGTTGGAGTGACAGAGAAAAATCCTCGAAATTTACGAATTTCGATTTCCGCGGTAGTAGGCCAGCTGTACAGACGTATTATACAGGTTGGCCCATTCAAATCGGTCAGTATGGGAAACACTGAAACTATAAGACATACGAAGATTTGTTCTTAGGAACCATGTCACCGATTTTGATAAAAAAAAAACTGCATTCATACATTTGAAAAATAAACTGTACCCAGTCAGGGAATCGAACCCGATTGTTTTGAAAAAAATAAACATACACTATTTCTATTCAGATATCGTTTGTGTAGGTCTTAAGCAGTAAATGTCTCTAAGAAACATGATGTCTAAAATGAATGGAATTCATTGTTTTCACGTACTTAAATTTATTTTACTAGGTGTTTATTGTGTAAATCTTAAGAAAAAAAAACTTTTTTCTTTCATATTTATCAACGCAGTTTTTTTATTATCAAAATCAATGACATGGTTCCTAAGAATAAATCTTCGTATGTCTTATAGTTTCAGACTTTCCCATACTGACCGATTTGAATGGGCCACCCGGTATATAAGTATTTACAGACGTAAATACTTGTATATATTGACAAGTTGTCTAAAAACCTAAGTACATCTAGTAGGGTGTACGCAACAATCGTTTATTAGAGCTTTTTTTGCAAATGTTGATTGAAATTTAATTTTTGCGTACATCCTGTGATATGTCGTATTAAAATGACTCTGGACTATTACATTTTATACAAGGGTGCAAAGTTGTACTTTACCCGCGAGTGTGAAATTGAAACACGAGCAAGCGAAAAGAGTCTAGACTCTAGAGTTGAAGTAAAATAACGTGCACCCTAACTATAGCGAGGAAACTCAAATAAGGTAATTATTTAGTACGCATGTCGAAGTCGGTGAAATATTTAAATTTCTGCGTTTTGTTATTGCGTTTTGACTAGAGAACTAGGATTTTACGTTTTGGTATCAAACTAATGCCACTTCGCGCTACGAATCAAGATCATTACTTTACTCACTAGTGATTAAAATCCGTTTTTTCCGCTGGTATTAAAGAATAAACGACGGCTTTACGAGCTAGTAAGGGGAAAAATAACAAATCACTCGCGTAGAGTGCTCAAGTCATATTTAAACGACGTGGTGACGGCAGTAAGACATTTGTCACCAAGCCAACACTTCCCGTGGGTATGGGTATCGTAATATTGATGATGGACAGCAGCATCATCATAGTGGATACACTACTGTAGCCGTACCATGAGTTGGAAAGTAAAGGATACGTTAGGTTTTACTCGATACGTAATGCATTCTATCGCGCTCATCCTGACATATTGGAGCAAGCGCGATATAATGTTTTACGTATAGAGTAAAACCGAATGTTAGGCTGGTTCCTATTCACGCGGACCGCCCGCGCGGAGCAAATATGTATTGAATCAATGGCGCGTTTCAGACTGGTGCAGTCACACAGGAACCAGCCTTACCGATACTTGCACACGTGGTACGGCTACTGATCGCCAATCCACTTGCCCAGTGTGGCGATTATGGGCATTGTACCTCCTAATGCGTCCATGCGCATTGTTAATAGTAGAGGCCTACGCCCAGCAGTGGACTGAAATAGGCTGATGATGATCATAATTTTAACCTCAACCAGGCCTGTCCAACTCGCTCGTTGATTTCGTAGAGTAGGGGATAGAACAGCGAATGCTCGTTTGATCTGAATGCACCTTCACGCACTCGCGAATGTTGTTCGTCGAATATCTACGTACTAATTTGATCGCTGTCAGAGAATTGATTATAACAATGAACAATAAAAAAAATCAATATAAAAAAGATGGTAATTAAATATATCATTTTCTAAAAGGAAGCAACCTTATTTTTCAGAAAAAATAAGAGTTACGCGATAGAAAGAGAGCCCACTTCTACGTGACATTTAGCGTTGCGCAAGAGACATTATTTCTTTAAACGGGTTTTTGGAGATGGTTTTCTGTACATGTATACTCCATTTCAAATACCATGGCCGGATGCCACTGCAAAGTTTTATGTAGCATCGGGCCATGGTATTTGAAATGGAGTATACTAATTAATAATATGTATTCTGTGCCGCGACACGAAAAGATGATTGGTTATTGTCGATCGGCCGTCGATTAATTGAGCTAGACCCTTACGGTAACATAAGCGTACAGATTTCTTGTTCTTTCGGTATACCGCTGTTGAACATGGAACATAAAAATAATATTATTCCCAGTAGGATACTGCCTATGCGCAATGAAATTGTAAAACAGCATTTTTGCAATCGCGCCATGTTATCGCTGAAACAATAAAATGCAATTAATAATAAGACTAACTGATACAAATCTGTAGGCCCTATGCCACTGGTCGCGAGCTACTAAGCTATGAACTATCGGCTATAAACACGAACAAAAGATACGCACTTCCGTGTAAATAGAAGAGACACGGCGATACTTCGTCCAGCTATCAGTATCACCGAGGCGAGTATCGCCGTGTCTCTTTTATTTACACGGAAGTGCGTATCTTTTACTCGTGTTTATATCCTATAGTTCATAGCTTAGTAGCTCGCGGTGAGATCAGTGCCTTGTGATTGTCCTGGGTTTAATCGTTCGTCATTATTTCTTTCAGGTTCTAACAAGTATGCAAGTGCGAAAGAGACATGTAGCATGAAAAACGGTAAACGCGTGACCATAATAAGCCACCTGTAGCTGTGAAAAAGACTTGTGAATAAAGGGTATTAAATGGTATAATATCTTTTCGCAGAATTTAATTTTGCCGAATATCACTCGTCCACCAACTTTTTGCAAATGATTGACTTGGCATACAAACATTTACTAAATAATAAAATAAAGCAATCCGCAACATGCTTCGTCAAAATCCCTTAAACTCAGGCACTTTTTAAGTCACTTCTTTCTACTACATTATTATTTGCCAACTTTCATTTGGCCGAATTTTCATTTGGCTACTAGGCTAGTTTAGGTTGGAACATGATAATATGCGAAAGATATGTCTGCGTAACGTTACAGTTGGGAAGTGATTTTTCGGCGAAATGAAATTCTGCGCTATGTTGGTTGGGAATTGATATTCGGCAAAATTTATTTCGGCGAGAATTTAGAGAACCGACGAAACTAAGCGACGACATATAACCAGATTAAGTCATTTAGGAGATTTGATTAAAAAATTAGTTCATGTTTAAGGAGCAGTTATTTTTAAAAAATACGCCCTTTCTGAAACTTCCAAAAATCTAGGGGACCTAGGCTGATTGAGTGAAAACTCCACACAACTATGCACTATTTTTTGGCCACGTTGTATATTATAGATAAACACATTTAGACAGGTAAAATTAAGTGCAAAACTATGTATCGAAAGAATCATGTTATAAATATGTTACGATGTTCTTATTACATAGAAATTAAAGTGCATTAGGACATATTTTTGAGCATTTTACATACATCTTATTTTGCCTTTGACTGTACCTACTTAAATACATAGAATCAATCAACAGTGAAACTATCTAAACAATGGGAAAATGTAAAAAAATTGTCACTTTACATTACCTTAATTAATTATTTTAATTCGTTTAAATCACGAATCTGTTACAACCACACGCTCAATATAGCTAGGTATATTATTAATTGATATTACAATATTTAATAAAACATGTAAATATTGATAATGACATTGAAACATCTTATCAGTCCTACCACGGACCAACCAAAGACATCGAAAATGTGGATAAAAAAGTATGTTTTTGAGACCTACCAGGATATCTTATGTTTGACAGCAACTCGCAGCTACAATGTCTCTTTTTTATCAATACAATCGAAAAGAGGCGGGTAGCTGCGAGTTATTGTCAAACACAAGATGTGCTAAGGCCGCAGAGGATTTAGTACATAGACAATTTTAATATTTTATGTTTAGGTACAGTCACGTCTAATAATATGTAGGTATACATTTCGGAACGTATGTCAAAAGAATAAGGATCAAAATTGTATACCTATTATTAGAGCCGACCGTACAGCTCCGTGGCTTTAGCACATCTTGTGTTCGACAGAGATAAGAGATAAGATAGGTAGAGGTAGAGGTCTAGATCTGCTCTATGACTCAAATTAATCCTGTCATCTTGTCACATATTGAAATGTATTTATTTGAATATCATTGTATACATTTGTATTTTATGTTGTGATAACAATTATATACCTACTTCCCTAAAGTCAAGCGTGAGGTTCTAAGGGATTCTTGATTCAAGCAAATTTAAATAAATTAAAAAAAAATATTCCAAGCGTGTGTTTTGCGTTAAAAAGGCAATTTTTTTGTGCTTCATGACATGAGTTAGCGGCGTGAATTTAACTGTGCTGTGTTGATATTGACCTGCTGCATCTCGGTTGCACTTGATTTTTTTGTAGTAAGTATGACAGGGATGGTTTAAAATAGAAAAACTGCAGCGCGCGTAATCCATTGGATGCGTCTTGACAGCTGTAGCCGTGAGGTAGAAGTACTAGTACCCGACACTGTAATACTCGTCATTATAGCTTAAGGTATCCATCGATAAGACAACATTTTTACGACATTTAAACGATGAAAAATATGTGTGCCTTTCACTTGCTTTATATTCTAAGTTCGAAATAATTAGACTATATTATCTAGATTATTTGCATAAGTTAATATATTATTTCAAAGTCCCAATATTTGACATTCAAATTTGTACTGAGGTTCCATCTACTGCCAGCGAACGCCAGCGGGACTGCCAGCAAAAGCATCTGACACTTACTTGTACAATGTACATTTTTAATTTTTCGAAATTTCGATATTTATAAAATACTAGCAGTTACCCGCGGCTTCGCCCGCGTTCTAATATCTATTCACTGCATGTTAATGTTTTTCCGCGATTATCTCGCGTTTGCCTTAACCGATTTAAGTGTGGCGGATGGTGCTTTTACCCGCGGTTCGGCCGCGTTCTATAAATTTTTATCACGGTCGTATTAAACTAATATGATGATGGCTATAATGATGGCGAATTATTTTTGCAATTTTGACTTCAAATTCCATATGAAGAACTTTTCATCTTCTCGGTAGGTATCGACTTTTATCAATATTAAATCAAAGTTCTAGAAATTTTAGATGTGATAGCTTCTCACTTTTTGTAAAAACCCCCTTGGATCCTAAGATACCGATTTTTATTAAGGTCGGATTCAAACTAAATAAATTCAAGGTGCCGATCATTTTGTGCAAATTTGACCTCAAATTCATTACTTGAAACGCTTTGACATTTCAGATATAGATTATTATCAAAATCCGCTATCATATTATGGTCATCTTTACCATCTGGTAACTGACAAATGTTTTTTATCTTTAAAAGTTTACATACACACTCACATAGGTGATTGTTGTGTTTTGATGATAAAAACTATCATTTGTCGTTTCCCAGGCCTAACAAAGATGACCATAATTAGGCGAGCTGATTAACATTTGAAGTAGAGGTGTGCGCCACGCCGGCGCGGCGGCGCCGCGCCGCGGGACCCACGCCGCCGCCGCCGCTGAGGTTTTCAAAAACCCACGCCGCGACAAAAAATTTACGGAATAAAATCATTTAAATTACGCGCCACGCTGATCATATTGACATTAAACAACAATATGCTTGCGAATATCGACAAGCGGTTCCCTCTGACCCAAAAGATTGTATGCGCAGCATTTCTGGATTGCAGATTTTCAGATATTGATACGCACCTACGAAAAAAATACACTACTTGGGCAGAATTCTTTCCAATTGTACATATTTATTTACAGAATTCCAAGTCTACACATTCCCAATACTACGGGTGCGTATCATAATGAATACGCACTTTTAGTATAATTACAGTTTACAAACGTTCATAACGTATACTAACGTTAGGTATAATGTATTAAACATCTATTTCCAAATAGTATAATACAAAAATAATATAACGCTAATAATATATACCGTT
>JALPQI010010088.1:0-30074 GCA_025490895.1 Thaumatotibia leucotreta | reverse complement strand
ATAGTGTTTAAATTCATGCAGACTTTGTAACCAGTATACCTTACAAACTTATTTATTTCAGTAATTTTATCGTAGCAGTACCTAAACTTAACTTATTTATGGCATGATATAGAACTGTTTGTTTGCCAGACACATAGAGATAACCATGATAATATAATAAGAGTAGTATAAATAATAAAAAGAAGTGTTACTTGCCCCACCATCGCGCTAATACAAGGTGATATTTATTTAAAATACATACTATGTGGAAATCTGAATTTTTAAGCATTACAATGATTTTATGCAACAAATTATGATCTGGGACGATTTTATCGACGGAAACAAGATAATAAGTCGTATTTGAGACGTAAGACATAAAAACTTATATGAGAGTCTAAAAAAATGTATTTTAACAGTGTTCATAGATTTAGTTATTAATAAATTATCGAGAGCTTGGAATTGAATTTGCGGTGGTGTTACTAAAAATAACACTTTTAAGGTAGACCTTATACCTTTGCAATTAGGTTTACTATTAGTCAAATAAGACAGTACAAGAGTCGAAAAAATCTAATATACTTAGTAACCTATACCTGTGAGGTTCTAAACAAATAATATTACTAAATTCTGCTACGAAAGTTAGTCATGACCAATGCTCGGCGGGGGTGAGCCGTTTGCCTATTAATTTGACGTAAGTCACGTGTACAAATGTATACAAACATGGTATATTTTGTCCAACAACATTTGTCAGTTGAAGAAGTGGGCAAATTCAAAAAATGTAGGCGCGTATTACATATGCAATTCCATGCTTTCGGTATTTTATATTTGATTCCCATTCAGATTTTCAGAAATAAAAATATATGCCTGTAATTAGAAAGTTCTTACACAAAATGATGTGATAATGAATTCCAGATATTTTTTGTGTAACGTCAATGCATTTATAGGTGTTTAAGACTTTAGTTCTAGAATACACATTATTTATTTAAGAAAACCATACTTAGGAAGTTCAGATGTAAATAGTAGTTTTAATGGAATAAATGTAATTACGGAGATTAAATTTAAACTGAGACTATTGTTGCTGTTCTTTTATATTGTTTTCGGAATTCCCTACTAACCTTTAGAAAAAATATGTTGCTCTTAATGTACAATTGTGCAGTCATCACAAAACGTGATTAGAATTTCAATTTCAATGCTGTTACCACTGAATAGATTCGTATCAGGAGCTCAAAACAGTAGCAGGACAACGAAAGGAATGGTGTTTACTCCACCGACAAGAGCCAGGCTCTTAAGTAGAAGAAGAGTCTGAAAGTGGTACATCAATTTTTGTGGACTACATTCGATCAATTCACTTGTAACTTGGGTTTGCCAGTCTTGTCCAACGGTAAATTATGCGCGTCTGTACTAAAAATACTATAAAATAGGTCCTTTTTGCAAAATAAGATTAAATTTTAGGCGGATATTTAAGCTCTCTTAAAATTGATTTTTCATCTTAATTTTTATATAAGTCGGCCAAGTCCAGCATATTTTATTTTGAAGAAAAGTCCGTCATATATTGCATCTTATACTCAAAGTCAAAGTCAAATGATTATTTATTCAAATTGGGAAAGCTCTTTTGAAGGTCCAAGTTACATAAAATTAAAACTACTTCCGGTTCTAACCCTACACCACTGACACCGAGAAGAAAAGGTAAGATTCTAATACTGTTCAATTAGGGTCGGAAATCAGTTGGTAGACGGACTTTCCTGATAGACGGTTTCACCCGCCTTGAGCTTAGTCCTCTGGATTTGGATAGGATATCCCGCAAATTCAGCAGCTGAAAGAAACTTACCTAATACTTTCTGGTCGACGACAATGTCGCAGGAATACATGGCGGCCATCAGACGTTGTGGTTGCACTTGGAAAGCCTTTCTGCATCCATCTTTTACCGCTGACATTATTTGACCTGTCAAATAATAATTTTATCATCTATCGAACCAGTCACATGTTTTGATTTTTGCGACTCTATTTTTATGTAAAATACTACGAACAAATAAAACATGGAAGCCGCACGCCATACTGAATTGCCTTTCAAAAACGGTCCGTTGGCAAAAACCGCCATTTAAAAATAGTTGTGATTGGTCCATCAAAGTTTTGATTGGCGATATTCAATAAACATTTGTCAAAGATGTTGCGGCGAAATATGCACGGGGTCACGAAAAGCGCTATGCCCTTCCCATCTTGGCACAATTGAACAATAAATTGGTTTTGGAGGCATTTTTGAGCTGGCGTTAGACGTCCAGGTCGCAGGTAAAGTAAGAGTGATGTGATGACATGTAGTAGAACCTACATGAAACATGTCAGTAGCAAAGGATATTTTGATTCAAAAATAGTCAAAATATCATGAAATAAATACAATGACAACGGATTATAACGCATATATTAATGACATCCTGACGATTCATATCTTTTGCAGCGTCGGCTAGAGCTTCATAAGCACATTTGGAATGTATACCCACCACTCTTAAAATGTATGGTCTGCGGTTTTGTACATTTTGTATGTAGGTAGTTTTACATATATTTTACCTTATTTTGATGGAAGTAGATATTTGTATGATAAACTTCCTCCGCTATCAATCACCAGCAGACCACGAATGGTGAAAAGGGTTCGAAACGTCGTGATGTAATTAATAAATGCGACATAAGCCGTTTTAATATTTTTATTTTATGAATAACTTTCTCGGAGCGAGGTAAATATTATGTAAACATATAAATAAAATAGTTACAAACCTGATAGTGGTCCAAAAGTGTGGCCAACATCTTCACCCTCACTTTTGTCCAAGTTCCATTCCTCAACACAAAAAGCGACCCCCATCATAGGTTCCTCACAAAGCGGCCCTGCCAAACTTGCCAGTTGAAACCCATTCACAAAACTGCTCTCATATTCGAACCTCGGATCATCTTTCAATTCATTTTTATGATACAGGAACTTGGTCTTGTAATCCGACGTTTGATTGAGAAGCAGATTTGGCCCACAATTCCTAGGACCTACAGACCATATTTGCTCAGCAACGTTACTCCATTCAGGACCGAGTTTGGAGCTAATGTTTTTGAGTTCTTCTATGAATGTGTCTATTAGTTTTAGCATGCGATCTGAGAGCTCGTGTGTTCCGTTTATATTTAAATTGTCTAGTTTATTTTCTATGTTTTCATTTTTCGTTGAGCCTTGCAATGATTTGATATGTTGTGATATGGCTTTAAGTAATTCTGTAGATTTGTCTAGAAGAGCTGTTATTTCGTTAGGGAGAGGTCTGGCCCTTATTTTGATCCTGCTTTGTTTGTTATTAGTGTGCACAGTTATTACAGGGTCTACTTCGGTATCGTTTCCTTTGTCTATGTTTTGTGAGTCTATTTCTTCATTCGCCATGTCGATTTTGGGTGGTTCTATAATAGTTTCTCTGAACGGTACGATAGGTTCCGATACTGTGATTGGTATCTTTGCGTAATCATTTCTGAAAAAAAAAAGGATTTTGCAGTTTTGCTTCATCAGCCGGGTTTGCATGCTAAGTACGATGATATGAGTAGTAAGAAATGTGTTTTATTGTAAAACATTTTTGGGTTCTACCAAACTAGTCTATTAACACGTGAGTTTAACCGTTTAATTATATTTGGGTGAATCAACTTTTTTCTGTCTGTTATTACCATGGTTACGGTCGCCTGAGTCAAACTGGTTTTATGCATAATTATGATACTTAAACTATGCAAACATGCATTTTTCTGGTGTTAATAAACCCTTTCCTTGGTGGATCATCGACAAACATGGACTATATGCATGTTTGCATAAATTAAGTACCTTAATTTTGCAATAAAACCAGCGTCACTCTGGCGACCGTAACCATGGCAATAACAGACAGAAAAAACTAGATTCACCCATTTATAGTTATTATGTCACACGAAAGTTTAAATTTAACCCTGAAAATGAAAATGAAAAAATGAAAATATCTTTATTTAATAAGTAGGTTACAATTTTGCTTACATAATTATTAAATTTAGGTACCTACTAAATATTCTACATACGAGTAGGTATTCAAAACAAAATTTGTTTGCATATGAAAGTAAACTTATGGGCACTTGAGTACCTCCATTATGTACCTACCGTAAACGTAACTAGCCACCAGCAAGTCATATATACATGTATATACCTAGTTGTTATAATGTGTAATCGGCCAGCCATATTATTAGTACTATTACCTATTCGTTACAAATTCATGATTAAAGTAAGCGTCATCTGTTCCTTGTGCTAGTAAAAACTGTATCACAGTGGAACAGGCTTCGCCTCCCGTATATTTGCAAATATGTATATATATACACATAACTGTAAAATTTGGCAAAGTATAATGGACCCTGAATACAATTGAAGTATGTGATATCCTGTCGGGATTCGTATCACTCTTACTTATCAGACACAAAGGAATTTAAAAACTTACTTCAAGTCCTCCAAGCACCTTTCCAAGTGCACCTCGCCAGCAGTCACTATGACGTGTTCACCGGTCTCTTGTAAGAACACTTGGACGCAGGAATCTGATTGGTTGAGTAGTTTCAAGCCTAAAGAAAGTATAATCATTAAGTGTAATTGGAAGCACGTTGGACCGGCATTCCAGAGGAAGCGGGTCCGAATCCCGTGACAACCAGAGACTTTCGCAGTTTTTTCTTTGGTAATCACATCTGTTACGACATTGTGGGAAGTATAATCATTTTTAAATAGTTCGATTTGTTTGCTTTCATGTTGGTACACGAAAAGTAAAAAAACGATGCGAAAGAACTTCGTCCATAGACAATCGGCAAGTTAGTTTGCCAGACTAATGGGTGAAATCTTTTACGTGATACAAAGTCATATTTTCTGAATCTACTCATGATTACAGCTAACTTTTACTATGGGACCATCTTTGAAAAAGTTACCACAAAATCTACATATCCATACAAATTGTGAAACTACCTGTCGCTAGTTACAATCGAGTTGTCATTAATACGTAAGTATACCATTATCGATATTGATCTCTTTCAAATATGTATACATAGTAATGCAATCGACTGTAGTAGTTATATATTGATTTAAACTTTCACGATTATCGAAAGTCCTCTCAACCGAGCGTATACATCATAGCCGAAAAGTACGTGAAGCTATTGAAATTAAGAAACATCGGAATTTTAATCAAAATGAGGGGCAAGGAATCTCGTCCGCGTGAAATCCCGTGATTTACAAATGTAAGCGTGGTGAAACATCCATTTTTAAGCCATTGGATGTTGTGAGTGTTGTGTGTAGGCCTAGTGATAACCCTAGCCTAGAAGTGAATAATCAAGATCAAGTGCGGGTAGTTCGAAAAACTAGCGCAGCTCGAAGGTGTTGATACATTCTCTCGCCAGTCTGCCTGCGACCACGGGTGTAACGTCATGCCCGAAACGTCAGGATATAATTAAACGTAAGTTTACGCGATTAAGACCCGTTTGTCTTTAAAATATGTAGTAGTTATATTTTTTTTTGTCCCATAGTAAAAGTTGATCGGAATCATGAGTAGATCCAGAAAATATAATCATGTAAAAGATTTCACCTTGTATACAGCGGGAAAAGGAAAAATAACCACACCTTAAAATATTTACCTTTAACCAACTGCGGCAGTTGAGAAGGGTTCGCGGGCTCCAAAGCCACCCTCAGTATAGGGACAGCGGCGGATTGAAGTTCACTGAACGCCGGGCACGCGATTGTAGTACTTAACGTCGCGGTTTTAAGGACGTGCTCTTCTAAACCACCGATACCTGGGAGAAACAAGAAGAAATCAGAAAACTGAAGATTGCCATGCAATCATTGCCTTATCAGCCTTCGTAGCCTAGTTGGTAGAGACGCTGCCTACGAAGCTGGAGGTTCCGGGTTCGAATCCCGGCGAGGGCATTATTTGTGTATTTATTTATCACAAATATTTGTTCCGTGGTAGTGGCTGTCTATGTATGTAAGTATCTATATGTATATATCTATTATACATATATATCGTCGCTTGGTACCCACATCACAAGCCTAGGTGCCATTACATATATAATACATAGGTGCCATTAACCAAAAAAACATTAATTATTACGCTCTAGTAGCTGAAGGGTCATATGCTGGTTAGTTTAAACCTTGGACCATTTGCCAATAACTGTCAAAGGGTTAAAAGAAACTTCTTCCCTCGTAGGTACTCTCCGGCTGAGGAAAGAGCTACCTGCCGAGATTTTCTTCAGAGGTTGTTCAAAAAACGAGGTTGCTGTTTTTAAAGGGTCGGCAACGCGGATTTTAACCCCATTGAGGATGCGTCCGTCCATACGTATCAGTAGCTGCTTACCATCAGGTTCGGCTTGTTTAAAAATGTATTCTATTGCTTTTTGATTATTCTATGAGGCAGTAAAATCCGAAATTAATAAACTGAATCGGGTGATGGTAAAAAATATTACCTATGATGTTGCCAGCAACTGCTTCATCAATTTCTTCTAATTCTCTTCCCATTAAAATATACAAGGATTTAATCCTGAAAGAGAATAAACAGATTAGAAAATACTTTAAATACAACTACTGATAATCATAGGTTTTATCTAATTATGAGTATTTAGAGAGAGTTTCCAATAGAACTTCACAATGGATATGACAATTAAGTATTTTTTAAACAAAACATACAATTAAATAAAGTGAATAAAATGAGTTAAAATATAAAACATACTGTGCACTTACTCTGTACATGTGATATGTTCATCACTTTTCAAGTCTTTTAACTTCTTATTAGGATCTACTTCAAAGTCTTTTATGTTAAGTATTTTGGACGGGTCATGTTTAGGACCTAAAACATACAATTTATCACCTTTCTTTAATCTACCACTAAACACTCTAGCAAATGCAATAAATGCGGGTTGATTTTCATCTTTTTCTTTCTCAGGTTCTTCATTGTTTTCTTGAGCATTATCATTTTTATTTTCGTCCGTCATTGGTAGAGCCTGAGCATTAACTTCATTTAATTTCATCTGCTCTCTCATTTGTCTTGCTTTTTCTCTCCTTAGAGCCATCTCTTCAGCTGTCAAAGCCTTAGGCTTGTTTTCTGGAAGTACACTTTTATCTACACTAAACATTTTAGAAATATACACTATAACAGGCCTATCATTACTATCACATGCTAAGAAATCATTTTTCAGCTCTTGCGTTTGTGGGTGTAGTGACTCAAAGTCGCATATTTTTGTGCACATAAGTTTTTCAACCTTTTCAACACCAATTTCCTTTGGTGATGGTAATTTGGTACAAACCATATTTAATACAGTTTGCGACAAGGGTAACCATTGCATCATGAGAGACTGCAGTTGTATTCTGCTATCTGTATGTCTTAAGTCCCTGGTTGTGAGTTTTATACCAAGTTTCTCACAGATAACTGGGACTTTTTCTTTTTCGTTCCTCATGGCAATAGTCTCATAAACGTTCCACAAGTTATCCAGCACAACTTGTACGAAAAGCGGTTTTTTCGCCTTCTCTTGGGCTCCCTTCATGAAGCGTTTCGTTTTTGTATTTAAGTAGAAATCGCCCCATAATACTTTCCTTAGTATTTCTTCTTTTACACCTGAAGAAAATGTAACATTAGAAAATGAAACAAAAATAGTACATCACGAAATTCGAAACGAGTGGCGAAACACGACCGATAGTTAAATAGTTTATTTTAGGGAATTTATGATTTACTAGAATTCAATTCTATGTTACATGAAAGACAAAATATTAATTAATTGAAAATTCATGATGAGCAGGAGCGTTATTATATTTGACACACTACTGCGCAGCGATCCAATCCGCTTGCCCAGTGTGGCGTACCGAAATGGACATTTACCTCCTAATGCGTCCATAAGCATAAGTAATAGGAGATGCCTAAGTCCAGTAATAGGAGATCCTAATATGTGAATTTATTTGCAACCCTTTGCAAGCTGATTACGAACCAAAATCGTTATTCTTGCAGTTGTAATCTTGAACTCTTGTTTCTTTTGAAAACATAATATTAGCGTTCAAATTAAAACAATTTTTTTTGCCAACTTCGAAAGGGGTTAAAAATGTAGTTGATGTTAGGAATAATGACCTTAAGTAAAAATATTTTTTTTATATCACACAAATATATGCAATACAATGTTTAATAGGTACTAAAAATAAATTATAATTGCCTTACCAAGTTTTTCAGAAAACAGCCGAGCAAATGTATGGACTGTAAAGCCCCAACCATCAATAGCACTTGCAAATACGACATTGCCCTGCTCCGGAGAGAAGTACAGATTGGAATCATCAGCATCCTCCAGGGCAGAGGTCCAATCATAAAAATTGTTGTCTTCCTTAGGTTTTTCTTTTATTTCCTGAAATCAAATTACTAACAATATTAGGACACTTTGGAAACAAATGGATTCTTCATACATATTTAAAGAATAACAGTATTAAACTGAAGAGTTTAGTGTCAATTTTCTTATAAAATTTCACAATAAATTTAAATTACACATATGTATGTGCAATATATTATGCATTCATAAGTTCGATTTCTAATGATGTAACATCATCATTCCCAAAAAGCTAAACTATAAGTTTGAAAATTTGTTTGTCCAAAGGAAAAAAGAGTAAGGCAAAATAGGGATTTTGTACAATATCTAAGTAATATATACTTTTGATATTTCCCAATTTGTACTACTTATTTAGTAATACACAATAATACCATTATCTGGAAAATCCAAATAAGAAACTTATTAGATACAAGAACTCAATAAGTTTATGCAAAGCTTACCTGCTTATCAATTTGAGTTTCTTCATTGGCCAAAACTTCACTAGCAAATAGTTCTCCCATTACTGCATTCACTTGTTCCATCACCTGTGTGAGATGCACATATGCATCTAGTGGGGTCATCTGCATTTCCAATATGAGACGGTCAATCTTATTGAGAACTAGAACAGCCCGGATGTTCTCTGAATAAGCCTGTTTTAGAGCTAACCTTGTTTGTGGGCATACACCTTCTACTACATCCACCTGCAAACAAAAAAGTAATGAATGAAGTCAGCCTCCATAGCATAATTGGTAGTGATCCTGCCTACGAAGCTGGAGGTTCCGGGTTCGAATCCCGGCGAGGGCATTTTTTGTGTATTTATTTATCACAAATATTTGTTCCTTGGTCATGGTTGTCTATGTATTTAAGTATCTACAGTAGAACCCGCTTAATACGATCACGTTTAATACGATTTCCCGCGTAATACGCCATTTTATGCCGGTCCCTGCATTTTGCATGCTGTTTTCCTACATTTTTGTCCGGTTAATACGATTCATCATCCCGTTTAATACGCTGTCTGTAACCCAAGTTACATTGACGTATGGCATTATTTACTTATAGATGTAAGCAGGAATGTTATGATTTTACTATACCAATTGAAAATTAGGCTGGAAAAAATAATTCTACCGATCGCTCCTCCTTTGTAGGTAACTTTGTTGCATTGACCAAGCGACCAGTAAAGTTCATGATCCCATCGCATTGCATACACCTGCATGTGCAACCTTAGTACAATTTGTTTTCTTTATCTGTGCGTCCAAATCAGTTAAATATATAATATGTATACATATTACAGAAAAATATATTAATTAGAAAAATATCTCATATGTAACATTACACAGAAAAATTAAAAAATTGACAAAAAATAAATGCAATGTCTTCTTCCCGCATAATACGCTTTCCCGCTTAAGACGCGTTATTTGTCTGGTCCCTACGAAATCATATTAACGGGGTTTCACTGTATATATTAAATATATCGTTGCCTGCTACCCACATCACAAGCCTTAATTGAGCTTACCGTGGGACTAGGTTGATTTGTGTAAGATGTCCCAAGATATTTATTATTAATTTACTAACTTAATCATCACTAGGTAAAAATCTAGCCTTCAATTATTACCTAGTAGAGACCTAGGCTCTCTGAAACATGTCACATGTAGTGACTAAATACAGGTGAGTTATGTATCACAAAAGTTTAAATTTTTACAACATTGTGTTTGTCATGTCAGGACAATCTACATATTCCACAAGTAAGTAATTTAGCTGAGTGAAAATGACAGCCACTCTCTTTGAAGAACATTTGCATGTAGTTACCTCAATCCAAGTTACAATAAGATTTTGTTGTGGAAGAGATGGGTGTCCTCCTTCTCTAGTGGAGGGACATCATTCCAAGTCACAACAAGATTCCGTGATGCAAGAGATGAGAGAGAGTTTTTTACTAATTGATATTCTATCAAGTAAGCACCTTTTTAGGGTTTGATATGAAATACTACCCAATCTTTAAAAGATTTTATATTTCATTATATAAAATACATCACCAATCTTGTTATGTCAATATTATAATGGATAATAGTTTTGATTATTTCCTATTTCTGCAACAATTATCTATAAAATGATGTGGTTACAAATAATTTCAACTGTACAAAACAAGTGAGCTGGCTCTACTACAGAAACCAAACCAAAAAGTTTTGATTTCATGTTTTGTTTTTATAATTAGAAAATTGTACTTACAACAACTATAGCTCCGTCACAAAGTCTCACAGCTGTAGACACTTCACTAGAGAAATCTACGTGTCCAGGTGAATCTATAAGGTTCACAAGGTATTCCTGCTTCTGCACAGCATGATATAAAGCTATACTGCTGCTTTTCATGGTTATGCCACGTTCCTGTTCATCGGGCCGGCTATCCATATAACGAAGCTTCCCCGACATTCTCTGCGATATGATACCATTGCTGGATATTAGGGAGTCCGCCAAAGTTGTTTTCCCATGATCCACGTGCGCAACGATGCAAATATTACGAATATTCACAGGTGTGTTTTGAAGTTCTAAAAGTTTTGATCCGTCTACCAACCGCATCTTGAAGATATTAAGCAAAACTGCTCACGGGATTGTTTCAATTGTTGTGACACACTGGCACTGTTGATTTTAAGTGAGAATAATATTGATAACGTGTTAAATATAAGATTAAATTGCACAATGTTGACCAAGGACTGAAACATTCACGCGCATTTGACGTTTGAGTTGCCAAATATGACATTGACATTGACAATAACGTTTTCGTTCGGAAACGTACTTGTCAGGTGAAAGCAAATTTTTAAGGAAGAAAGAATTTTTTATTAGCACAAATGTGAACAATAGTGTAAAAAGAGTAAACGTGGAAAGTGAAGGCGGTGGCAGCAAGGCACGCTCATACATGCCAAGTGCCTTCACTTTACGAGCAAACTTTAAAAGAAAATAAAATTATAAAGAAGTCTTCGCCATAACTTTACTGATGCTAAATTATATAGTATCTATTTTAGATAGATAGATAGATAGAGATCTTTATTTTGCATCCAATGTTTAGTATACATATTATATCTATACAATACATGGACCCTGGTAGGGTATAGCAAAAATTCCTTAAAACTAACAGTTTATTTTTAAATGTCTAATTTACTTACTTATGTTATGACTTACTTAATATCTAAATAAAATTTAGTGGTAACACTGGTAACAAGTTAGCACCTGTATTTACAAATTATAGTATAATTTAAAAAAACTTAACAATTCACTAGTATCAAATCAGCATTCTTATACAGTCGCCTCTCGTTAATTATAACTCGAAGGACCTATCCAAATATTACGATTAATCGAGAGTTTGAAATATCAAATGGCCGGAAATATTCGGGAGAAAAAATGAAAGTACAAGGTGTTAAGTAATAATCAACTATTATTTATTAAATGCAGTTTTTTTCACTTTTCTTCCCACCTATTTCCACTTTTTCGATTAAGGACTCATAATTAACGTAAACTTTTAATCTGTACACATATAACCAACGGAAAAGTAACTTAACTGAGTGGCAAACAAATGAGGAAATTAACAACAAATGGTCGTGCAACTTTTCTAAAATGTAGGGCATGTACTTGCCTCTTTAATCTCATAACTTTGAATTGTCGAATGTTTGACGCCCACGAGTTCGAATTAACGCGTGGTTTTGTTGTGTAGCTATTACTTTTTTGTTTGAATTACCAAGTGTTTAGAAATGTATTGATTTTTTTCGAAATAGCAAGAGATCTTCTAGGGAACTCGTGATAACTTCGAATTATAGAGAGGTTCGAATTATCGCAGGTTTGAAATAACGAGAGTCGACTGTATTTACAATTTATCGTCAAAAAATTCAGACGTACTGTAATAACATTTTTCTAGCAGATTTTTTTTAAAAGTATTTGTAAAGCTAGAGTCTGATTGGGAATCTTTTATATATGCAGGTATGTGATTGTAAATTTTAATTGCTCTGTAGTAAGGGCCATTTTTGTATATTTCTAGTTTCGGTTCCGGTAATTCTAGGATGTGCAGTCGACGGACATTTTGACAAAATTTAAATAAATGGATGTTTTTACGGACAAATATGGCAACTTCTAAAATGTAGAGGGAAGGGAGGGTTAGCAGTTTTAAAGTTTTAAAATATGGCCTGCAGCTATTTGGTTGATGGATATTTGCGAGAATTCTTATGCATGTTTTCTGTGCTTTTAGTGCTCCGTAACTATAAACTCCCTACCATTCATTTTATTTATTTATTGAGGTATACTCTGTGCGGGAAGTGAAGGCATCAGGTAGAAAGGTACGTCCATACATATATTTCACTTCCCATTGTTTTCCGTACAGACTCTAATCAAGTAGGTAATCACTAATCAAAATAATGTCTGCCTTCCACCGCGAGCGGTGCGGCCTCATTAATGGGTCCGTTTCACGTGCATCGCTGGCGATGTGTTAGTAAGCAGTTTACGGTGGCGAGTACCATCAGGAAAGAAGGTTAAACCTGAGCCTGTAATAAGTCCGCTCCGTTCGTGGTGAAAGGCGGCCATAACGATTTTTTTAGTATAAGTAAACCAAATAGGTTTGTTTCGATACCCAAGTTTTTTCCATGTTGCATTATTCTATTTGTCTGCCTGTGCTTAGTAGTAATCGTTAATCCTAGAAAATAAAATGTGAAGTTGTGCATGTAAAGTAAAGTTCCCAAACAACCATTATTTTTTTAATATCTGAGTCGCGTTTTATAAAGTTACAATTTACAATTTCGCTGTTTGCCCCTCTTTCTAGCTAATATGTGCGTGCGTTAGAGAGGCAAACAGCGAAATTGTAAATTGTAACTTTATAAAACGCGACCCAGAAAGCTAACAATACTTACTTACTAGATGGGCGCAGCGACCCAAAATGAGTCTTGGCCTCCGACACAAGAGCACGCCATTTCACTCGGTCTTGAGCAGTTTCATGCCAGTCGTCACCAGCACCCAGCTCGCGCAGGTCCGCCTCAACCAGATCTTCCCAACGATCATGGGGGCGGCCGACAGGACGACGGCCCGTCGGACGACCCAAGTATGCTTTCTTGACGTTGCGATCCTCCTCCATTCTCTCAACATGGCCAAGCCAACGGAGACGGTGGGCCTTGGTCTCCCCAATGATGTTCGGTTCGGCCACCAGTTCTTGGATCTCGGCATTTTTCAGGATCCTCCAACTACCATCCGGTTTTTGCACCGGCCCCAGGATTTTCCTGAACACCTTACGCTCTGTTACCAAGAGGCTGTGCTCCTCCTTTAAAGTTAGAGTCCATGCTTCACATCCATACATTAAGATCGGGCGGATGACGGTCTTGTAAATACGAAGCTTGGCTTTCCTGCTAAGAAGCTTGGCCACCAACACCTTGTGAAGCGCAGCACTACAGCGTAAGGTGCTCTGAATTCGGACGTTAATCTCATCCTCTCTTGAGTGCGTGTCGGTTATCGTACAACCGAGGTACTTAAATTTGGACACTCCCTTGTAGGACTGTGGTCCCACAAGTAGGTCTTCCCTTTTTTCACGACAGTTCCTATAACGCCTCATGTGCAGGTACTCCGTTTTATCGTGGTTAATCCTGAGACCTACTTTCGCTGCTTCTTGTGTCATAATCCTCGCTGATGTTATAACTTCTTCACGGTTTTCCCCTAATATAGCTATATCATCTGCATACCCAATCAATCTATGCCTCCCATTCAGTTCCACTCCGGAATCCTGTGCAATGAGTTTTTTAACGGCATGTTCCAAGACTAAATTGAAGAGCATAGGGGAAAGGGCATCGCCTTTCTTTAGTCCGGTATTCACCGTGAAGTCCTCCGTATATTCACCGCCTACTTTCACTCGCATTCGGCTTTCACTTGTGGCTACGCGGATCATGTCAACAAGCTTTTTGGGTATGCCAAACTCTCCCAGGATAGAATACAAGGCGCCTCGGTCTATGCTGTCATATGCCTTGGTAAAATCCACAAATAACGCGTGAACACTCTGAGCATATTCCCACCTTTTTTCCATCAGTTGTTTGAGGAGGAATATCTGGTCAATCGTACTGCGATTTCTGCGAAACCCACACTGATAATCGCTTAGGATTCTTTCCGCATATGGTTCTAACCTCTGCAGCAGTACGTATGACAAAATCTTATATGCAGTAGGAAGTAGAGCGATTCCTCGATAATTTGAGCACTTCTTTCTGCAGCCTTTTTTGTGAACCGGGCAAATGACACCCACATTCCACTCCGTAGGTTGCTTTTCCAGAGCCCATATTTTCAGGAGCAACTCATACATTTTGGACTGGACCGCCCCGCCGCCGTACTTCCATACTTCGGAAGGCAACTCGTCAATACCCGGAGCCCTGTTATTCTTCAGCCTCATAATAGCAAACCGAACCTCTTCGAACGTGGGAGCTTCTACGTGCTGGTCACCGATAACTGAAGTGGTAAAAGTTCGTTGCTCGATAGGGGGGCAGTTTAACAAATCCTTAAAGTAGGTGCGCCACTCAGTCTTAATTTCAGGGATAGAGGTAATTAAGTTGCCACTGTCATCAACGAGAATTTGAGTAGACGGTTTATAACCTTTTTTAAATGACCGTACCTCTTGAAAAAAGATCCTTGAGTCGTTTGCCTTAAGTAGCATCTCTATATTTTTGACTATGTTATCTAAGTGTGCTCTCTTCTCTTTTCTGATAATACGTTTAGCCTCCCTCTGTAGCTGTTTGTGCTGGTCTTTCCATCGGTCACTTTGCTCGGAAAGTACTTTGTAATATCGCTTTTCTGCTACCACCCGCTAACAATACTTAATATTTTTTTCAATTTGTGATAAGCTTCATAAATTTTGTCAAGTACCTACTAAAATATATTTAAATGCCGATGGAAATTAAAATTACGAGTAAACTTAAATTACGAAATGCCTGAAAGTCCTGGAATAATATTAAAACTAGCCAACTATGTACTAGTTATGTAAGTTGAGGCGTCTGCGAACTTTAATTAAAAACTGTTTTTCTTAATTATGCGTTCGCCCTAGTTTATGACTTTCTTTGGGTCGTTGTAAGTATTCATAAGATCGAGCAATTAAGGCAAGCCATTTTAAAATTTATTATGAATTTGCTGTCCAAAGAAATTGAATTCGAATCTAGATTTTGAAACGGCGTGCTAAAACTAAAAGTTATACTTGACTTAATAAATATTAGGTAATAGTTATTATTTGATATTCACAAGTGCTTTACGGTGAAGGAAAACAACGCGAGGAAACCTGCATTGCATACATTTGCGAAAAAATTTAAGGGTGTAGGTACGTGAAGTCCCCAACAAGTAGGTACTGGGCCAGCGTTGGGACCACGCATAATAGGCACGTTTGATGTCTAGTTTCGGAAGAATACAATACAATACTGTAAGTAACAGTTTTGATCCTTGTAATTCGGACAGGGTCGCATTTTATAAAGTTACTATTTACAATTTTGTTGTTTGCCTCTCTTTCTAGCCAATATAATAATGTGCGCGCGTTAGAGAGGGAAACAGCGAAATTATAAAATGTAATTTTATTAAAACGCGACCCAGATGTTCTGAAAATGTTCTTAACTTGTGTTTTTTTTTTTATATATTTACGTTTATTATCTTTAATTTAAACACTTACTTGAATGTATGTTTATATATGTATATATTTATTATACTATGTTTTAAATTGATTTAATTGATCATAATTCTTAATTTGTTCTCATTACCCGAGAACCCGATTAAGTATAATTATTTGCTAACGTTTTCATTTCCTGCTACCCTAAGGTTGTCTGGAAGTGATTGCTTGTAAGCGATAAGACCGCCTGTTGTTGCCTATCGATACATGTTTTTCTGTATTTGTATTTTAATTAAGTATGTGGTGCACAATAAAGAATATTTACTTTACTTACTTACTTAAAATGTGTAAGGTAAAGGTACACTATGCCGGGATAGTACATTATGCCGTGATATTTAGATTTTTGTCGTAAAATAAGGAAACTATCATGAAACTCATGATTTAAATAAATACTTCATAAATTATAGCTCATAAGCAACCGATAAACACAAGTATAAGACATACTTAATCTATTCTAAAGCAGTGAAGCTCTTCCGAATCCGTTAGTCCTAACCAAACAGTAGTTTCATAGGATCGTGTAGTCGGCGAGCGTAAGGAGGCAGTGGGAACTTCGTAAGGTTTCTCTGACATGTTAAGTTTATTTGGACTAAATTTGTAAAACTATTGCCTTGTAGTTATTAACCAAAGTTTTCAATTATTTTTCGTGTCAATATAAAGCATATTTTAATGAAAATAGTCTATTTGATGATTCCCGTAATTATGTTCACAAATCAGATGCAATGAACGTAATTGCGGGAGTATCACGGAATAACGGAAAATCAGACATCAATGTTTTCTTCAATCATTTATAACTGGGGCTACATTTTTTCATAAATTTTTCAAAAATGGGTATATTAATGACTAAAGATGACAGTGACGTAATTCCGGTATATGATTATTTTTAGATTTCAATGTTATTTTCAAGCCCAAAGTTAGTGCTCGTTACGTGATAAGTTCGAAGTAATGGAGTACAGTATCAACAATAAATGTCTTATATTTGTGAAAACAATGCACAAAAGATAAACATGTCCGTGTTATTCTCACAATTATTATACTACCTTCCAGTCTAAGAAGAGGTTTTCTCGATTTTTCTAATTTAAGATATTTTTTCGACTCCCGTAATAATGTACAATAATTTTCTTCTTATGTCTGTTATTCCGGTATATGAGGAATAGTAAAAAAAATATACAAATATTAATAAAAAACATTACAGGAATAGGGGGCTATTGATTATTAGGGTTTGTTAATTGAATAGAAGCCCTTATAGTAAATGACGGAAATTAACATGACGGTTCGTAAGTCCGTCCGTTCACCCATCAATCTGCCTGTCTATCGGTCTACGCTATAGCTCAGTTAGTAACATTCATATTTGGATTAGGGGTATTAATCATGCGCAAAAAAATAAAACGTAAATAAACCCTAAAAAATGCAATATACATATATATCCTATGCATGCATATATTTTATGTATAAGATTGCTTTATCCGAACGTGTAGGTACCCAAATAGTTTCATAAGACGTAAAAAAATTGTTTTTATTTAATTTATTTTCTTTTATTTAAATTTAATTTGGATAAGTGTTTTCAATAAATAAATAGCAGGAAAAAGTCTTACAAAATCCAAGTCTTTCATTAAACATTTTTTACTTTGATATTTATAATTATAAAGAGTCAAATTTACTAATATTAGAAAATTACGATATTTTTTTATTATTATGACACGATTGTAATCATTTTTAATTCTATTATTTTAATAGAATACTTGAATAATGCGACCTTACGAGATATCACGCAATTATGTGCAACGACTCACGGAATTGAAGCATGCGCCAAATTTTACCACGCAATTACAGACAAACGAAGGGTTTAGCAAATTTGCGATCATTTCCATAATTAAAAAGCTATGGGGCAAAATAATGTCTCATATCCATCTCATAAGATACGTCTACAAAATAAAAATGATTACACACCTAGAATTTTCGTATTTTTAAAATAACCCACAATCAAAGTCAAAAGTGCCTTAGTATACCGCAATATGGTACATTTACCTTAGGTACAGTCAAGGTGATAAATAAGTATATTATACACGATTTAGTACTCAGTTCCATGGATTTAGGTAAAGAAATGTAGGTACATAAGTATTTATGAACTCAAGTCTAAATAGGTGTACCTACCCATATTCATATGGCTTTGTTTGAGCGTTTTTTTAAATGGCAGATTGGGATACCTTCCTAGCCTAAACTTTTTTGTTACCCCACGTTTACCTATGAGTCGATTTAGATGTAGTAGAACTATGAAAACAGTAGGTAGTCACGTTCGAATGAACGACACAGGACCTATTAATATCAAAAATGTTATTTTAGGGGGTAGAAGGAGGAAATATTTGGTATGACTATATCTAGTCGAGTTCTGGTGAAGTACCTATAGGAATTAGGTACATAGTCTTATCCCTAAAACTTTTCATTGAAAGTGAGACTGATAATTAACTGCTGAAATAACAAATTTCACACAATGCGATAGTAAGTAGCTGACAAAAGCTAGTTTCCTATAAAGTTAAAATACGTATCTGTGCCCATCTATTTCGCCCACATTTCGCCTGAGCGCCCTCTAAAGTATAATTGTTGTGACAACTAAGGAGCTTGGAAATGGTTCAGAATCACCGCTTAAAAAGACAGATGGAGTATTACAGCGCCGCACATTTCGCTTCCTTAGCCCCAACTTTGCTGCACTTGTGCGGTTACTAATGTGTTATTCCAATCGCTTTCTGTTCGCAGATGTGTCGTGTAATGAAATGGTGCATTTACATTTATCTAGTTCGATTAGTAATGGACAAGGATCGAATGAGGTAGTACATTTTCTTATTTTAACCAAGTTAAAAGTTAGGTAGGTTCTTATTTGTTTTGCAACAGTAAATGTTCTACTGTAGGTTCTTGAATTTAAGGTTTCGTTAGACGTAATGTCTATAAATACAGGGTGATTGATAGTCCGATGCAAAGCTTTAAGGTGAAGTAAGTATAGACCATTTGAGCCATTGTTGTCTTTGACGAAGTCTGACTATTTATTTTAAATTATTTTTTTGGTGTTTTTGGCCAAAATACCCTAAATTTAAAATGCACTGCTAATTTTTGACCAACTTAAGCGATAAACGTAGGTACATTTTTATATTGTATTTAATTAAAGTAACGTGTAAACAATCTAAGAAAACATAATAAAAGCTTCTGTTTTATAAAAGTTTTTTTTACGGTATTTTGAAGTTCAAGATCCTTGCGTAGACACCCTGGCACCGTCCCATCTTCAACGAATTACTTACATTTGAGGCGGCCGCTGCGGCTAAAACAGCCGAATTTTTAAAACATAATAAATATAAGGGCCTCGGCAAAGAGTACTATTTTGTACCGTATGGCGAAGAAACTTTAGTGCCCCAGAGCACGTAAATTGTTTGCTGAGATCGCGAAACGATCCTCGCATAACGCATCAGTCTTTCGATACAGCGAGGAAATGCCGCCAGCATCCTCGGTAAAGTCAGTTAGTGATGCATGTTAGGTTAACTTAGTAATTTATTGTTGTTGTATTATGTTTTATGTACTATGGGTTGTGTGACCTGAAATAAATCAATCTTATTTTATTTTATTTATTTTAAAAATGTGGTTTACCACTTTTCAAGTCACTACGCGCGACATGTCTAGCCTAGCCTAGTAGGCTTATGATGGTACCGTGTTTAATAGTTTGTCGTTGTTGCTGTCAGGTTCTAACAAGTACGTAAATGCGAAAGTGATGCTTAGCACGATAATAGTTATTTGTTGTACAAGGGAGGAAAGTGGTTGTTTAATCATCGTGCCAATATTGAGAGCCGAGCTAGCGAGAGATCCCATAGTTGAACCACGAGCAGCGAGTGGTTTTAAAATGGAATCTCGAGCGTTGCGAGGGTTTCAAGGCACGATAATTAAACAAACTTTGCTCCCATGTGTAACACAACATTTTTCCCCACACTAAAGCGAGGAAGCAGCTACGAAGTTGTAAAAAAAACAATCAATGCAATAAATCAGTCTTTATTAAATAACTTAGAGTAGTTCTAGTACTACCTATAATAAAAAATATTTTTTTAGAGTATTTTACTACAGCAACATACTATAATAGCAGTATAATAGTTATGAGATCAATTAATATTGTAACTTGTATAAATTGTATTTTCGTTTTTATATTTTAGACTTTTAAGTTTAACTTAATTTGGTAAATGACTAGGTCTATGTGACTAGATTTTTTTATAATTACAATAAAACCTACCTACATTAATTAAATTGTCAAAATTCCTATGATTTTTAAGTATAAAATCTGTATCTGGCAGCTAAAACATCAGTCATTTTTAAAATGTGTGAGGTATACTTAAATAGCCTACTTTTTGGTAAGATATTACAAGAAACTTTCCTTACAAAACTGTACATTCGAGTATTTATTTTATACGTTGGCAACATTGACGTACAAGACGTCAGTGTTAGCGGCTTGCGTTCTGAATGTAAAAGTATACTATCAGGTTTTTGTTCAATATGATAAGATTTTACGATAGGTTTTTATGAAATACTAAAAAAAATCTAATTTATTATCTTGAATAAATGAAATAATCTGGTGTATGAGAAAATATTCATGGTGTCCCTCAAAAAATAATCAGCGAATCATAGCCATACCAGCGTTTGACGTTCCATGGTTTTGAACGTTTCACGGTTCATCTGTCAATTTACTTCCCTCACAAGTGATTAAAATGCAACTTCCCTCACTGAAATTAGTGAGGGAAGTAGGTGTTTCCGAGCTAGTGTGGGGAAAATAGATAAAACGAGACCATCATCATCATTTGTCAGCCTCTGTAGCCTAGTTGGTAGTGACCCTGCCTACGAAGCTGGAGGTTCCGGGTTCGAATCCCGGCGAGGGCATTCTTTGTGTATTTATTTATCACAAATGTTTGTTCCTTGGTCATGGCTGTGTATGTATGTAAGTATCTATATGTATCTATCTATTATATATATCGTCGCCTGGTACCCACAACACAAGCCTTAATTGAGCTTACCGTGGGACTAGGTTGATTTGTGTAAGATGTCCCAAGATATTTATTTATTTATTTATTTATCATAAGTCACTAGGTCGCCATTGTCAAGCACTGAGTCCGCGTTCGAGGCGTGAACGGGGGTCAGTTTAATAATTAAAATTATACGGTTATCATTGTTTTGAACGATCTCTTAAAATAATTATGAAAATATTATGATAGTCGTAAGCTCGGCAAGCAATGACAGTGCAAGAGTGCAGCCCGCAGTAATGTCCCACCTCGCCACTGCCGGTTCCGCTCTTGCTGACTTGCAGTTTGCCTCCCAAAGCTATATTGCGGAAAATATATTTAAGAGGGACGTAAAATATACGAATTTGAAAAACATCTGGGTAGATATTATACTCTGTCTAACCATCGCTGTCTGTAAAAAAAGGCGGCAAATTAAAATTTTCTATGAAGAGCCAGCTCTTAGTGCTTACTTTTTTTATTTGCGGCCATTTTCTACCGACAGCGATGGTTACATAAAAGTTTTGTTCGACTTACTAGGTTGAATAGTTATTAATTACTTATGTCTTAGAAAATAAACTTTAGCGCCACAAAAATCAGAAATGTTTGCATTGAATAAAATAATACCTAAGGTGGAAGTAGTAGTACCCGACGCTGTACCAATACTCGTTGAGTTGCCATCGATAAGATAAAAGTCAACTATTAGGGCATTTAAACGATGATTAATGTATGTACCTTTAGATAATGCTTCATATCCCAACTTTGAAATAATCAGCTGGATCGACCTAATTAAATCTAGTACAAATCAGCCCGTGCATGAGAATACTAGACGCGCAGCCGTGAGGGAAGAACCAGGCGGTGAAGCTCGCCTCTCAAGATACTTACGACGGCCATGACCACTTCGCCAAGAGTGTAGTGACGAAGAAGAAGATGACCTCTAATATTAATAATTTATGAAAAGGCTTTTTCGTAAAGCGCTCTTTTATCCTTTAATACGAGCGGGTAAAATCGCATCTTATTCACTTGCGAGGCAAAGTAATCTCTAATTTCTATGGCACTGCCTAGTATAAGTAGATCTGTATGACCGTAGTAAACATGCGCAATCGGAGCTCACATGTTAAATTGGTAAATTGTCATGGGTGACTATGAAAGCCATTGGCTTTATTTAAGTACCTGCTCTACGATTCTTATGGCTCACTACTGCCTAGTACAAGTGGATCTGTATGACCGTAGTAAACAT
The DNA here is from genome assembly GCA_025490895.1 of Thaumatotibia leucotreta. Lineage (NCBI taxonomy): Eukaryota > Metazoa > Arthropoda > Insecta > Lepidoptera > Tortricidae > Thaumatotibia > Thaumatotibia leucotreta. The sequence continues at coordinate 7,855 of JALPQI010010088.1, read as the reverse complement.
GCGCAATCGGAGCTCACATGTTAAATTGGTCAATGCTCATTAGTGACTTTGTAAGCCATTGGCTATATTTAACTACCAGAAGTAACTCTACTGCACGATACGTTTCGACATTAAGTTTTAAATAGTTTTTTTTAAGTTAATTTACATTAGTGAGGGGAAAAATATTGTATTACACTAACTTTACACTAACTTTGCTCCCCTTGTATAATAAATAACTATTCTTGTTGGTGATTTATTAAGATTAACAAGAAAAGTGTTCCAATTTCAGTAACCTATAATATTAACTTTAGAATAAACAATGAAACTTAATAGGTTGGTACCATCAGAAGATCAATTTTCATATCTAATCAACCCACTGTTACGAAATCGCAGCCCTCAGTCTTACATTTCTGAAATCTTAGAACAGTTGCCTTCTGCCCCGTATTATGTATCCATAACAAAGATTAATAATTGAAAGGTTTAAAGTTACTGAGAGAGCTTTCATGTCTTGTTGTTTTAATTACGTAAATATTGTTATAGTAAATTAGGTACCTGTCTGAAAGCCAGACTAAGAGACTTCTGAACTAATTGATATTGAAATTGCTAATGGTCCGTAAAATATAAACAGAAATAATGGTTGCAGGATTAATGATTGGGTTTACTGCTTAGTTGTTTGAGTACGAAAGCATCTGAAATAATAATGTACGCCACCCTTAGCTGTAAGGGATTTACTGCCAAATTTCGCTTACTGGCTGATGAAAAATTGCATACAACCCACGGTAATTCGTAAAGCCTCAGACCGCATTTTATCACAAACACCTGTGATCTGGCGCATCCACAAACTCACTGTTGACACTCACTGCTGTGATGTACCTACTATTTAAGTATTATTTTATATTAATATTTTAAGAGCCGATATACATAACACAAAATAAAAGAATGATTAAATAGCCCAACTCCTCTTTCGGGTGTCGTAAGAGTCGACTAAGGGATTGAAGTATCACTGACCACTATTTGATAAAAGATTGATGATAGGCAGCAGAGTCATCATAGTGGACACATTACTGCAATCGCCAATCCGCTTGCTCAGCGTGGCGATTATGGGCATTTACCTCCTAATGCGTCTATACGCATAGTTAATAGGAGAGGCCTACGTCCAGAAGTGTACTATCATAGGCTGATGATGATGATGATGATGATGATGATGATGATGATGATGATGATGATGATGATGATGATGATGATGATGATGATGATGATGATGATGATGATGATTAAATAGCTTAAAAAAATTAAAAAATCACGTTTTTTTCGTATTGTTGACAGCAAACCATTTCATTTGGGACAAATATCATGGTGTGGATTTCAAACAGCCAGTCCGCAATCATAGGGAGGCCGCCATATTGGATTTTAATGACGTTTCTTAGCTAGTCATGTATTGTCATCAGAACTCAGAGCGTGTGCAAAATTTGTCAACACTTTGTCAGCCTCCATAGCCTAGTTGGTAGTGACCCTGCCTACGAAGCTGGAAGTACTTTTACCGCCAATCCGGAACCTGGAAAGTTTTGGATGTTTTAAGGCTAAAGTTAAAATGAATGCACTAAAACATCAACGAGATCAGGAAGCTTTACGACTGGACACAAGTTGTTTTTAGGTTTAGGTTTAGAAATAGGTACAGTAAACAGATGGTCAATATTATGTGCTGCATACTACTACTAGTAAGGGAGCCATACTTAAACAATGAAATTAATTAAAATATCTATAATTGTAATATGTGTGTAACTTGACGTTTAACTCTTGAAATGCTTACCTCTTTGTCCGTCCGATATATCTATAGTTGTTTAGTTTTAGCGTTAACTCCTCTCCTTTTTATAGCTGTATTTCATATTTTTACCATAATTATCTTTCTTCAATCTACTTGATTTCACTATTTCTTCTGTGTATACATTGTACAAATAACCTCAAAAGTAGTAGTTTCTTGTAACTTTCACTTGGGTTTATTTTTGTGTAAAGTGTGATTACGTCGGTGGTTTTTATTTTAGAATAATATTGTACATCTTGCACAAAGGATCATGTTATAAATAGGTTTAATTTTAAGTATTTCTAGAAATAAATATTTTGCACGGCCTTGTTCATGTTACAAAGGATTGTAAATGTCAATGTCAATATTGTCATACCATTGACCGGATGGCGCTGTGTTGCCAACTTGGAAATTTCTGTAACACTGCATTCAGTTTTAGTTTTTTTAAGGCCGTGTCACACCAACTATAGTGGCCCACAAACGGTCTCGCCGGAAGATCAGCGCTTACTTCCGGGTTAGCATTATGCTGAGGCGAGACCTTTTCGTGGTAAACTATCCATTTTATTGTTTTTATCACTAATTTTATGTTATTTTTATTTTTTACCATGAATTTGAATTTGAATTTGAGTTTGAATTTGAATTTGAATTTGAATTTGAATTTGAAGTTCCGCGTTCAAATCCCGGCGAGGGCATTATTTGTGTATTTATTTATCACAAATATTTGTTCCTTGGTCGTGGCTGTGTATGTATTTAAGTATCTATATGTATCTATCTATTATATATATCGTCGCCTGGTACCCACATCACAAGCCTTAATTGAGCTTACCGTGGGACTAGGTCGATTTGTGTAAGGTGTCCCAAGATATTTATTTATTTCATATTCAAATTTCAAAAAACTGGGGATTGGGTCAAATTGAGGTTCCAAGATATTCTTAAATAGTTACATGTGAAGCTAATAATGAAACAAGCGTGTTAAAAAAATTATGACAGTTCCCGGCAAACTTAAGGGTACGTGTATTTATCTATCTCCGTTTTCAGGTTTTTATTTATAATTATCATTATAATATAATCATGTATTGAATTGGAAACGTCTAGGCCCTCTGACTGGTTGGTTAATTACGTTATTATGTCAATACACTAATAACGTACTAATTAGTGACTAAGATGTTACTAATTACGATATATGCCATTATTTAATGTGTTACGAGGTTTATGTATCTTGATAGTTGATTTAATCAGCTCAAATATCTACTAGATAGTTACATTACAAGGAACCTGAACTATAATATTCCCAATGCGGAAAGTGATTTTAATTTATCTGAATAAGTTTATTTGACAACCTCCAGGATAATAGGAGTAAGTAGGTGTTTATTTGTAATAATTTAATACAAAAGTCAAAGGTAGTATAAAAATCTTTTATAAGGTACTAATTAAATTAATCCTTTCGCAACTACATAATCACTAAATTAATAATTAAAAAAAAAACAGACTTCAACCGATTTCTCCGAGATCCCAACATCACGGCTTGTTTTGTTGTCTCACGAATGTTTAATTAAAATCCATCGAAAATGTTAGGTCCCAAACGATTTTGGATATCTGAGACTTGATCCGCATAAGCTGCTTCGAGCGATATCGGCTACCGCTCGTAGAGTCTATTGGCAAAGTGATGGCACATGAAATATATGAGCTTGCCTTGCTCCCAAATGCCTCACTTTCCGCAGTTTGCTCTTCATGCTATGTGCTTGAATATGAGCTTCAAACATCATTAAAATAAATCATGTAATATTAGTGTATAGTACAACGTTTAAAATTTCCGGATTAAATTCCATTTCATTCTAAACAGCTTGTTATTTTTCGGATGTTTTCGTAAAAAATAAATGAAAGTTTCCACTTTAATTTTCAACTCTAAACGAATTCTAAGTCAAAAACGTAAATCAAGTCAAATTTTCGCTTATAATAGCAGAACGCGCTGTCATTCAGGAAAAGTAAATTGAAATAGATGGATTTAGGTAAATGACAATACTATTTCTGTAAAAAACCACGGGATCAAAAAAGCTGGGCATACTGAATAGGGTGCGTCGGTTCTTTGCGCCCGACCAGCTTTGTCTTCTTTATAAGACACAAGTTCGGTCTTGCGTGGAGTACTGCTCTCATCTTTGGGATGGGTCCGCCCAATACCTACTCGATGCTCTCGATAGGATGCAGCGGCGGGCAGTCCGTATTATATGCGACTCTAAGGTTACCAGGCACCTTGAACCCCTTCAACTACGTAGGGACATTGGTTCTCTGAGCGTTTTTTATCGCCTGTACCATGGTGAGTGTTCTGAAGAGTTATTTTCCCTCATCCCGCCCTCCCCTTTCCGTTATAAAACCACACGTGCCGGTTTGCGGTGTCACTCCTTCACCGTGGAAAATATTCCCGCACGTACTAAGAAATTCGGCAATTCCTTCATATGCCGGACTATTAAAAAGTGGAATTCTTTACCGACACATGTGTTTCCGCATACCTATAAGTTGGGACCCTTTAAACGAAGCGTGAAGAAGCATCTAGCGGGCCAGCAAGGCGGTGGCAACTAACAGGTTGCTGATTGTCTCCTGTTCGTTGCCGCCGCGATTTGGGCTCTACTTTTCACTTACGATCAGGTGGAGTGGAGCCACTTTGTTGTGCCAACATAAAAAAAAAATCGTAAAAAAACATCATACATTCCCGAAAAAAATATTTGTTTTCTTTCCGACACTTTCAACGCTATTATGTTAAGTGTAGCTACTTGCAATAGTATCGCTTCATTTGCTCCGACGATCGTTAGGCAATTACTTAGGCTTCGCATTGCACATTCCGAGATATCATACGCCTTGCTACATGTCTAACGACCAAAAAATCTAGTAACGGCCCTGAAAATGACAATTCGATTTCAGTCACAGCCATATTTTCGCCATTGCATAGACAAGATTTGACCTGCCGTATGTTTATTTGAAAGCCATTCGATTGTATGCCTTATGTTTTCTGTATAGAATGTAGGATTCTTTTTTTATTGAAATGCACTTATGAAACGTTTTCTGGGCGTGGCAGTGGTGCAACTATTCAGTGGAATGAATTCCCTCCGGCCCAATCCTCGGTCCGAACATTCGAACAATGCTTCCCTAACGTGGATTGTGTGAAATATTGTCAATGTCGGTTCCATAGAATCTTGAATAGTTATCGGGAAAGAAATCAGGTCACCCAGTTTCAATGGAATTTGATTAAAAAATTGTACATAACCGTGTACATAATAATACTGCCGTGCTAACTAAAAAAACGTGTCTCTCATAGTCGTTCTATGGGATAAGTGTCCTTTTTAGTTAGCACGCAGAATAGTACTACAATGCTTTATAGGACTTGTCCATTAATCACGTCATACTGTATAGGGGGACGGGGGGGTCAAGAAAAAATCACCAATTATCACCATAGGGGAGGGGGGGTCATCGGACAAATCACGTGATATTTTTTGGTCACTCTCTGCTGAACAGCATAAGTACTATTTTTAAAACATAACCCGATGTCAAATCCTGAACTGAGTTTTCTTCTTCTTCGCGGACATTTACCTCGTAAAGTACGTAAATTTAAGTGTTATTAAAAGGACTACTTAAGTTCGCAAAAAATTACACGTCATATTGGCTAGGGAGGGGGGGGGGGGTCCTGAAAATATCACCAAGTATCACCATGGGGGATGGGGGGGTCTAAAATAGGCCAAAATCGTATGACGCCATAGCAATTACAAAAAACACAAAAAAAGACTAACAAAAAATAAGAAGACATTGCGAGGTAAGTCAGGAGAACTTATCGCTAAATAGCATATAAAACATAAGGAACAAGAACCACGAAAAAATCAAGAATAAATTTCAAAAATAAAATCCGACCCTGCGCCCGGTATTTTGCAAATAATACTTATCCTTTAGTTGACGATAATACCTGGGCGGCTACCGCGATCTACTAAATGCTGTTCACTTTAGGACCTAATCTTAATCGCGATGTGTTAGTTCCATAAAATAACTGTCTAAAACTGAGAAGCTGAACCTAAATTGAATCGCATTTAACACTTTGAGCACGGGGAACTCCCGAGGGGAGTTCTCTGTGGGAGGTCCATTTTCGCTACAAAGCGGAAAAATCACGGGTTCGGCTTAGTGTTGAAAATGTCGGAAAAAATCATATTTTTTTCAGGAATATATGAAAATTTCTTTTTTTTTCCGTTTTTTTCGGGTTTTTATAGAAATAATCAATGTCACTGTCAGTCCTTGCCATCTATTTCAATTGACTTTGTCTCGATGACATCGCGTTATCCTGGTATAAATGAAAATTAGATCTAATTCGATTTGATTTAGAGTTGAAAATTATAGTGGAAACTTTCATAATTTTTTTCGAAAAAATCCGGAAAAAAACGAGCTGTTTGGAAAGAAACGGGATTTAATCCAGAAATTTTCTACGCTAGTGTTCGGCTACGAGCGTAGCGCGTAGCACTCGTCCGCAATGAAAGTGTTAAGAGATCATGGTAGCCCCTTGAACTGGAGTGTTACGATATGTTACCCATCGTAATTTATATACATTTTTAGTGTGAAAACAATATAATCTTTATGTTTACAAAATACCAGGCCGGAGCAATTTAACTGATTCATAATTATAAAATGCAGAATGCCCATTATAGTTAACTCAATAAATTGTTTAGTAAGTAAGTCTCCTTCGTTCTATCTTAAACAGACAATAAATTGTATTAGTCGTTGTGCTCAAATTACTTAGGTAGGTACCTAGTACGTTTAGCTTGCCTACCTACGTAATAATATTGGCATTCGCTCTAATAATCAGATAACGGGTCACACACAACGTTCTACCTTCAATGTAACGACTTTGTCGAATAACTACTAGAATATTCTGTGTCTGATTGACAGTGAACACGAGTTCTAAATTCGAATTACTAACACGCCAGCAGCGCTCATCGAGCCAAGCAGATTGTAAAGGTGTCCGACCTTTGCAGTGCTCAAGTTTACACCAGTTTGCGGGCAAAACATAGATTCGTTCCAGCCTTCGACTTTGTAACTTGCAAACATGAATATTCAACGGTCATTAATGTCGAATGGCGGTAAACTTCTGAGGGTAAAAGTTTTCTTAAGCCGCAAACTGCGATGCACTTGTTTGAGCAAAATTAATAGGTCATATATTATGCAGATGGGTAAGCCGATCTAAGTTTGCGATTTAACTTTTGCTCGTTATCGTGTTTTATACTTACATAGTTTGAAAAAGTTGCAAGCACATTATGGTCGGATTAGCGTCAATACCAAAATTGTACGTCACTCGCATTTCAAAGAGTACCTAAGACAAATCAAAAGATTTAATTCTTTATGTTATCAACGAAATTATTATGATTTCTGATACAGATTAGGTATGACTCGATTCGTTTTTTTAGATATATTGTACGGTGTTTCATACTACAGCTAGGTACGTTAATACAATATATCGGGTCACCTAACTACGGGTTATTATAATACCTATTTATTCATTATAACTCGCGTGGAATGCGAATATCATACGAAAAATATAAAGTTAAAAAACTTGTCTCATTTGCGCACCCGTTCGTAATTAGCATAGCCACTTAGGTATTATAAATTCATTTTAGTCTTGTGGAAAAGCGTATATTTTATCCCTCGGTTTAATAAAATAATAATGGTAAGTTAAATTAAGTTTTGAATGCTTTCAGACTGCTAGTTAATAAGTTTGGGAAGTAGAAGGTTATAAAAAGAATTCATTTTTTAGAAAAAACGTTGTCAACTAAAGGTCAAGTACTTACCTAAAACGTTGTTCACCTTCACCCGTGACAGTTTTTCTTTGCAAGTTATTTAAAAGACTACCTGGCCTAGTTTTTTTATATTATTAGTTCTCGTTTTTTTTTCTATTTCAATTTTCCGGATTTAGTTAGTACGGAACTTGTAGGCACATGAGATATTATTGGCGGGCCTTGCTTTCCAGTTGCCTTCATATTTGACAGGGGATTTAGGTCGAAATGTTGATTTCCCATGAACTATTTCATTTAGGTTTTATATTTCCAC